>RXPK01001561.1:0-73879 GCA_004143645.1 Protaetia brevitarsis
AAAGTTCCTGGGCGCGTCTAATCCTTTTCAGTATAGTTCAAACAGTTTTAAGTCCGCAACTGTTCTATTACTCCAAAAAAATGCTGACGCATGCTTCAAGTGAGTCTATAGTACTAGACGAAACGGTAAATGTGGCCTTCATAGCTCCTCAATAGCTATCTTAGCTCACATGGTCTTTAGCAAGATTTATCACAAAAAATTTGTTGATATAATCAACAATTTATATAAGATAAATCGAGAATTAAAAGATCGTTTCAAGATTGCATTCTTCTATCGAAAAATGGCATTCTCATCGACTTTGCCAATGACTGTAATAGGACTATTTGACGTTTCCTGCTCTGTGACACCATTGATCTTTCATGATTTCGATTCATTTGTCGGAGCTCGCATTTTCTATCTTTACTTTGGATACTTTGCTCTATCTTTAACTATATTGACACAAGAATTTTTTGCCGTGATCTTAATGTTTTACCTCAGTTTTCTGCTATACGGAAGCTGCTTAATAGAGATTTCTTCGGAAGGTCTACTTGCTTTCTGCATATACAAACCGATTTAACGGATGTTAATGTTTTGAAGAGGCTCTCAAAAATTCACCAAATTTATGTGATCTAGTACGGAAATATAACAGAATTGTCTCATTGCAGATACTTTTTGTGTTTACTTACATCTATTGTTTATCTTGTGTCTTCAGTTTTTCTTGGGTGTTGATGCTAGATCACTTACCTAGTTTCGCCAACGTTGGTTCTGTTCTGCTTTTCAGCTTGATGCTTTTGAAGATGGGATGCTATATTATACCGGCTACGCTCTGTATGAATGAGGTATTCAGTTTTAAACTGCCTTTTCCTGAATTACAAGATTGGTTTTAAAATAACATTTCTTACTAATTATTTGTTTTTTCATATATTTACAGATAAGTCGTTTAAAAAACTCCTTGTATAAAATGTCGTTATTCCGAAGTTTCAAATTGAAGAGAGAGGTAATTAGAACTCGCATGATAATAGTTTTTCGCTAATCTCACAGATTTGCAGATAAATGCCTTTTATTTACAACTCTTCCACGAAAACGTTGAGATATCAGCGTGTGGTTTGTTTCAGTTGCGAATGAACATTGCATTCTCGGTATGACGTACTGTTTTGAGCTTTACGACAGTATGTTTTTGTAACTTTCTCCCTTTTTTGCAGGTTGTAGCTGCTGTTATTACGCATACATTCATTCTGATGCAATTCGATTCGAAATTAATGAAGGATTTATTCCATTAAATCGGAAAACACAAGCGTTTAGTGTGGATGTAGCCGTCCTTACATATCATATATTTAGATAATATGGGCAAAATATAGGTTAGTTTGTCTTGCAAAAGTTCTAATAAGAACCCGAAGAGAACTGTACTAGAATCCGATCCCATGTATGCCAGGAAATCCTCGGTGATTTATAAATATTACATAGTAGTATTCAATTTCTTGCGGTACTTTGAGTTACTTTTAAAGTTTAAAATAAAATTGAAAGAAAAATTTGTCCATTAATGTTCCATAACCTTCTAAGTCTATGTTTTATTTTCCTACATATGAAAAGGTAACTGCTATTACTTGCACCTTAACTGATGTACTTATTAATTTAGCGCTAAAATCTACATTATTTTATCACTATGCTTCCTCAGTTCCTTCATTGAGTTTTGTTCTGTGATATACATTTCCAGTCCAATATTCGCAAAGTTCTTAAATATACTGTCACCGCATCTAACCATTTCTTCTTCTGTATATCCACTCTTCTTTTTTTTCCACATTCTTCTTCTTTCAGTACTCTTCTCAAATGCCTGTGTTCTGGCATCCTACTTACATGTCTTAAATACCTCAACCGCTGTGCCTTCTTCTGCCCTCATTACCCCAACAATACTACATTTTCTCTCTCCTATACCTCTATTTTCATTTCGTTGTTTTTGGTCAATACTCATGCATCAGACACGTACATTTCCGTCGCGTGGACCAAATCAGTTTCAGTTTCAGATATTGGGCAAAAATTAAATCATTGAATTTCATTTATTTTCGGCAATTTCCCGGCTTTAAATTTGCAAAAAAAAACGGAAGCTTGGACGGTCTAGTTTCACTGGTTAACTTGATTTTTTGCTACAATCTGCGACCTTGCAAGATATTGAAGTTTTTGTCTTCAATAAGAGGATTAGCATCGTACTCGGGTTTCTATTATGCTGTTATATGTTATGTTAACAATATACTGTATACTAAAAGTAATTTTACCATTATTTCTCGATTTATAACCTCACAACATATTTCTGTTTGAAATTATGATGGTATTAGTGTGGGTGTACAGAGAAAAATGAACATTCTTGCAGAAAAGTTCGGCTCCTTCGCCAAAGAAACAGCTCAACTCTATATATGTCTCTTTGTACCCATGGTATTATATGCCAGCAACAGTACGCAAAGTTTTAATCCATGGCGAGGTAATCAAAAAAGTGTTGCTGCCAATGAACCAATTATCCGAGGAAGCATAAAAGCTAGTAATAAAGATTAGAAAATTTGGAAAACATAAATCTTGGAAGTTTAGTCGACAAGCAAGTAATGAAGATGTTCTACATGCATTGCTCATAACATTCGACCCTCTTATATCAAGCATGAAGCCGAAGTGGTTAAGAAGTTCCAATAATAAGCTTTTCTCGCAAGCGCTTGAACTTTTAAGGATTGACCGTCCAAATATTCTCAACTTTGTCTGACGATTCAAATCATAAAACTATTGAATGAAGCATTTGATTCCCTTCAGTGTACTTTCTGTCAATGGGGGGTTCACATTTTTAATCTTGAAGACAACGTTACTTCGTGTTTAATATCGTTCATGCAATGTTGACTATTCTGTTATTGTTTTAATCGATAATCATTACTTAATTAATTTTAGTAGAACAATGTAATGTCAACATGATCATTATTAACAACGTCTATGCATTATCCTATTTATTGTCTCACCTTGTCCACCATTGTCTTCAGCTACATATAATAAATTTACCGACACATACAGTAGATGTACTTGTGTAATCCTCGCAATCATAGCTCAGCTTAATTCTAGTATGTCCAAAAAAGTGTACGATCTTCTCACCGTATTCAAACCTACTTACATTCTATCAAGTCTAAGTGGGTATGCCCCATATTTTATCGAAGGAAACCCTCCTTTTAGACGCCTGAAAAGTTCCTGGACGCGTCTAATCCTTTTCGCATAGTCCAAGCAGTTTTAAGTCCGCAGCTGTTCTATTATTCCAAAAAAATGCTGGCGCATGGTTCAAGTCAGTCTGTAGTACTACACGGAACGGTAAACGTGGCCTTTATAGCTCCCTCAATAGCTATCATAGTTCACATGGTGTTAAGCAAGATTTATCGCAAAAAATTTGTTGATATAATCAACAATTTATATAAGATAAATCGAGAATTAAAAGATCGTTTCAAGATTGAATTCTGCTATCGAAAGATGGCATTCGCATCGACTTTACCAATGACTGTAATAGGACTATTTGACGTTTCCTGTTCTGTGACACCATTGATCTTTCATGATCTCGATTCATTTGTCGAAGCTCCCATTTTCTATTTTTACTTTGGATACCTTGCTCTATCTTTAACTGTATTGACGCAAGAATTTTTTGCCGTGATCTTAATGTTTTACGTTCAGTTTTCTGCTATACGGAAGCTGTTCAATAGAGACTTCTTCGGAAGGTCTACTGGCTTCCTGCATATACAAACCGATTTAACGGATGTTAATGTCTTGAAGAAGCTCTCAAAAATTCATCAACATTTATGTGATCTAGTACGGAAATATAACAGAATTGTCTCATTGCAGATACTTTTTGTGTTTACTTACATCTATTGTTTATCTTGTGTCTTCAGTTTTTCTTGGGTGTTGTTGCTTGATCACTTACCTAGTTTTGCCAACGTTGGTTCTGTTCTGCTTTTTAGCTTGATGCTTTTGAAGATGGGATGCTACATCATACCAGCTACGCTCTGTTTGAATGAGGTATTCAGTTTAAATGCTTTTCCTGAACTATAAGATTGATTTTGAAATTGCATTTCTTACTAATTCTTTGTGTTTTCATATATCTATTTACAGATAACTCGTTTAAAAAACTCCTTGTATAAAATGTCCTTATTCCGAAGTTTCAAATTAAAGAGAGAGGTAATTAGAACTCGCATGATAATAGTTTTTCGCTAATCTCACAGATTTGCAGATAAATGCCTTTTATTTACAACTCTTCCACGAAAACGTTGAGATATCAGCGTGTGGTTTGTTTCAGTTGCGAATGAACATTGCATTCTCGGTATGACGTATTGTTTTGAGCTTCACGACAGTATGTTTTTGTAACTTTCTCCCTTTTTTGCAGGTTGTAGCTGCTGTTATTACACATACAGTAATTCTGATGCAATTCGATTCGAAATTAATGAAGGATTTATTCCATTAAATGGGAAAACACACGCGTTTAGTGAATGTATTTTGTTGTAAGAATGTAGCCGTTGTGACATATATACTTAGACAGTGTGCGCAAAGTATAGGTTAATTTGTCTTGCAAATAAGAACTTGAAAAGAACTATACCAGAACTTGATCCTATGCATGCCAGGAAATTCTCGGTGATTTATAAATATTCCATAGTGGTATTCAACCTTTTACGGTACTTTTAGTTAAAAATAAAATTCGTAGGAAATTAATGTGTTATAACCTTTTAAGCCCATGAATGTTTATTTTTCTATATATGTAAACATACCTGCTGCCGGAACAGCTCCAGCAGATTCGCGAAGCTTCATGTGTATATTCAACATTCGCGCATTTCGAAGCCGACACTTTCATCGGCCAATCACATTACGCAGTCAAGGCGAAAGGTAGGACTGGAGGGATAAAATATAAACTGAAACCCCCTATGTAAACCTTATGGGAATTTGCGCCAGGACCGGCTTAACACATTAACTCATACATAATGATTTTAATAAATAAAACATTATTTTTTTAAGTAATGTAGATACACATTTATTTAAAATACATTACATCAAACTGTACTATGATAACGATGTATGACATTAATGTCCAAAAATCTGAAACAGATATAAATTACTGCCGTCACATTTCTAACTTTTTTTTGTAATATAAATTTCTTTTTTTTGAATCTCAATTTATTCAATCTGGATAATATTCAGAAAGACAAAACCATTGAACCATTTTCTTTGAAATACTTTTAACTGTTTTCCATGTAATTCACTATTATTCTTTGATTCTGTCCAATTTTAATTTTTAAATAGCTTTTCATTATTAGCAACAATTTATTAAAATTTAACTTACCACATAAGCTAAATTCAGATCTATAGGAAATAAGTTTGCGGGGGCTATTTTGAAATTTTCATGTATGATTTGAAGTGATAATAATTCAACCTACAAAAGAATAAAGTTGAGCTTAATGTTTAATATTTTCATGAAAACCTGCATTTTTCATATTTGACATCCCTCTGTTCGAAATCTCCAAATTTCTTAAAATTTTCTTGATTTTATTAGCCTGAAACAATTAATGTATAATATTTGTAATGTTGGATGAAGTTGTAAAGTATATAATCTTCGAATTTTATCCTAACTCTGAGTTTTATTTAAAATTCATCGATAATACTTTAAATCAAATCAAAATTGTGACTTACACTTGCATAACATAAGTGGGATGGTACTATGATGTAAAGGAGTACTAATATATGCTCTACGTTCCAAATTATAGAAAGTTTTGTATCATAAAACCAATAATTGGTATTTTCACTGTCGTACAATTTAGATATACTACCTTGCAATTGCGCAGTTAATATACCTGCCGCAGTGAGAATACTTGCAATCAAAGGAGTACCTAGGGGATACAATATCGTGGATGTGAGATCGCACAAAGCTATGTATCTCTTTTGGTATTTCTTAAATAAAGCAATATCACCATTTTTAGAAGATCTTTGGAGCAAATCGTTTATTTTCTCGAAATATCGCCAGAGAATCGTAAAATAAGTGAAATATTCCACTCTTATCGTCAATGTGGGTATATCTAATAATGTAATTCCGAAAAATGTAATCATTTCGTGCAGACTTCCTGTAGCGAAATATAATTCAAAAATCAATACTTCCGTAAAATGAAGTATGAAGGAAAGTAGAAATATCCCGATCGTAACTTTTCCAATGATAGTTAAATCCACGTGCATGTCAATATAAGGAGGATTGGTTGCAAAAGTTTGAATATCATTCCAAAATATCATGACGTTTTTATCTCCGATGATTCTTCTAATATTTATCGCTATAATTTTCGTTAGGGAAAGCAATAAAAAACCGTAATACATGCTTCTAGCGAATTCATTGTTATCAAACGGTGCGTTAAATGCCAACAGTAAGCAAATACCAGTTAGAACACCGTCCAATATTATGAATTTATAATGCTTTCCATTCTCCTTGATCGATCCTGTTGAGCTGATGTCAAAATTGATTAAACCAGTTATTTTTAAGATTTTATATAAAGAATTAAACGAGGAAAACATTTCTGCGATAAGGTGAGCACATTAGTCACTAACTATTTTACTTCTAATAAACAATATGTAACACGCAAGTGTAGGATGGATTATTTTATAATCAATACTGGAAATATTAATAACCTAATGCGTTTGTGATAATGTATTTAATTAGAAAGTTATGTATACGTTTCGCTGAACATAATGTTTTCATGAAATTTTAAGGAATTGGAGTGTAGCACAACTTACATTCAAAAGTTGTTCGATTTCATTACTGTGAATGAAAAGAAAGTTGCTAAAACATGTCAATATTGAATATTTTGTTGCGACATATTCCATAGTGGTATTCAACCTTTTACGGTACTTTTAGTTGAAAATATAATTCGTAGAAAATTAATGTGTTATAACCTTTTAAACCCATGAATGTTTTATTTTTCTATATATGTAAAGATGCCTGCTGCCGGAACAGATCCAGCTGTTCTAAGGGCTACTTAAGGTGCTCTAGGAGCTGTTTAAGCTGTTTCAAGAGCTATCTAAGCTGTTCTGGAACTACTTAAGCTGTTCCGGGAGTTGTTCAAGCTGTTCTAGGAGCTGTTGAAGCTGTACTAAACTGTTCCGGGAACTGTTCAAGCTGGTCCAGGACCTGTTGAAGCTTTTCCTGAAACCGTTGAGCTGTTTCGAGAACTGTTCATGGAACAGCTGTTCTCTTTCGCGAAGCTTCATGCGTATATTCAACATTCGCGCGTTTCGAAGCCGACACTTTCATCGACAGCCAATCATATGACGCAGTCAAGACGAAAGGTAGGAGTGGAGTGGATAAAATATGAACTGAAACCCCCTATGTAAACCTTATGGGAGTTTGCGCTAGGACCGGCATAGCATATTAAGTCACATAATAATTTTAATAAATAAAACATTTTTTTTAAGTGATGTAGATACACATTTATTTAAAATACATTACATCAAACTGTACTATGATAACGATGTATGACATTAATGTCCCAAAAATCTGAAACAGATATAAATTACTGCCGTCACATTTCTCATTTTCTTTTTTTAATATAAATTTCTTTTTTCTAGTCTCAATTTATTTAATCTGGATAATATTCAGAAAGACAAAACCATTGAACCATTTTGTTTGAAATACTTTTAACTGTTTCCCATGTAATTCACTATTATTCTTTGATTTCTGTCCAATTTTTAATTTTTAAATAGCTTTCCATTATTAGCAACAAGTTATTAAAATTTAACTTACCACATAAGCTAAATTCAGATCTATAGTAAATAAGTTTGCGGGGGCTATATTGAAATTTTCATGTATGATTTGAAGTGATAATAATTCAACCTAAAAAAGAACGAAGTTGAGCTTAATGTTTAATATTTTCCTGAAAACCTGCATTTTTCATATTTGACATCCCTCTGTTCGAAATCTTCAAATTTCTTAAAATTTTCTTGATTTTATTAGCCTGAAACAATTAATGTATGATATTTGTAATGTTGGATGAAGTTGTAAAGTATATAATCTTCGAATTTTATCCTAAACTGTGAGTTTTATTCAAAATTTATCGATAATATTTTAAATCAAATCAAAATTGTGACTTACACTTGTATAACATAAGTGGGCTGGTGTTATGATGCAAAAGAGTATTAATATACACTCTACGTTCCAAATTATAGAAAGTTTTGTATCATAAAACCAATACTTGGTATTTTCACTGTCGTACAATTTAGATATACTAGCTTGCCATTGCACAGTTAATATACCTGCCGCAGTCAGAATAGTTGTAATCAACGGAGTACCTAGGGGATACAATATCGTGGATGTGAGATCACACAAAGCTATGTATCTCTTTTGGTATTTCCTAAATAAAGCCATATCACCATTTTTAGAAGATTTTTGGAGCAAATCGTTTATTTTCTCGAAATATCGCCAGAGGATCGTCAAATAAGCGAAATATTCCGCTCTTAGCGTCAATGTGGGTATATCTAACAATGTGATCCCGAAAAATGGAATCATTTCGTGCAGACTTGCTGTAGCGAAATATAATTCAAAAATCGCTACTTCCGTAACATGGAACATGAAGGAAAATAGAAATATTCCAATCGTAACTTTTTCAATGATAGTTAAATCCAAGTGCATGTCAATATAAGGAGGCTTCGTTGCAAAAGTTTGAATATCATGCCAAAATATTATGACGTTTTTATCTCCGATGATTCTTCTAATATTTATCGCTATAATTTTCGTTAGCGAAAGCAATAAAAAACCGTAATACATGCTTCTAGCGAATTCATTGTTATCAAACCGTGCGCCAAATCCCAATAGTAAGCAAATACCAGTTAGAACACCGTCCAATATTACGAATTTATAAGGCTTTCCATTCTCCTTGATCGATCCTGTTGAGCTGATGTCAAAATTGATTAAACCAGTTATTTTTAAGATTTTATATAAAGAATTAAACGAGGAAAACATTTCTGCGATAAGGTGAGCACATTAGTCACTAACTATTTTGCTTCTAATAAACAATATGTAATACGCAAGTGTAGGATGGATTATTTTATAATCAATACTGGAAATATTAATAACCTAATGCATTTGTGATAATGTATTTAATTAGAAACTTATGTATACGTTTCACTAAACATAATATTTTCATGAAATTTTAAGGAATTGGAGTGTAGCACAACTTACATTCAAAAGTTGTTCGATATCTTTACTGTGAAGGAAAAGAAAGTTGCTAAAACATGTCAATATTGAACATTTCGTTGCGAACATATTCCATAGAGGTATTCAACCTTTTACGGTACTTTTAGTTGAAAATATAATTCGTAGAAAATTAATGTGTTATAACCTTTTAAGCCCATGAATGTTTTATTTTTCTATATATGTAAAGGTACCTGCTGCCGGAACAGATCCAGCTGTTCTAAGTGCTGTTTAAGGTGCTCTAGGAGGTGTTTAGCTGTTCTAGGAGCTGCCTTTTAAGCCGTTTCAAGAGCTGTTTAAGTTGTTCTGGAACTACTTAAACTGTTCCGGGAGCTGTTCAAGCTGTTCCAGGAGCTGTTGAAGCTGTACTAAGAGCTGTTTAAACTGTTCCGGGAATTGTTCAAGCTGGTCCAGGACCTGTTGAAGCTTTTCCTGAAACCGTTGAGCTGTTTCGAGAACTGTTCATGGAACAGCTGTTCTCTTTCGCGAAGCTTCATGCGTATATTCAACATTCGCGCGTTTCGAAGCCGACACTTTCATCGACAGCCAATCATATGACGCAGTCAAGACGAAAGGTAGGAGTGGAGGGGATAAAATATGAACTGAAACCCCCTATGTAAACCTTATGGGATTTTGTGCCAGGACCGACATAGCATATCTACTCACATAATAATTTTAATAAATAAAACTTTATTTTTTTAAGTAATATAGATACACATTTATCTAAAATACATTACATCAAACTGTACTGTGATAACAATATATGACATTAATGTCCCAAAAATCTGAAACAGATACAAATTACTGCCGTCACATTTCTCATTTTTTTTAATGCAAATTTCTTTCTTTTAATCTCAATTTACTCAATCTGGATAATATTCAGAAAGACAAAACCATTGAACCATTTTGTTTGAAATACTTTGAACTGTTTTCCATGTAATTCACTATTATTCTTTGATGTCTGTCCAATTTTTAATTTTTAAATAGCTTTCCATTATTGGCAACAAGTTATTAAAATTTAACTTACCACATAAGCTAAATTCAGATCTATAGTAAATAAGTTTGCGGGGGCTATTTTGAAATTTTCATGTATGATTTGAAGTGATAATAATTCAACCTAAAAAAGAACGAAGTTGAGCTTAATGTTTAATATTTTCCTGAAAACCTGCATTTTTCATATTTGACATCCCTCTGTTCGAAATCTCCAAATTTCTTAAAATTTTCTTGATTTTATTAGCCTGAAACAATTAATGTATAATATTTGTAATGTTGGATGAAGTTGTAAAGCATATAATCTTCGAATTTTATCGTAAACTGCGAATTTTATTCAAAATTTATTGATAATGTTTTAATCCAAAATTGTGACTTACACTTGTATAACATAAGTGGGATGGTGTTATGATGCAAAAGAGTATTAATGTACACTCTACGTTCCAAATTATAGAAAGTTTTGTATCATAAAACCAATAATTGGTATTTTCACTGTCATACAATTTAGATATAGTAGCTTGCCATTGCACAGTTAATATACCTGCTGCAGACAGAATAGTTGCAATCAAAGGAGTAGCTAGGGGATACAATATCGTGGATGTGAGATCGCACGAAGCTATGTATCTCTTTTGGTATTTCTTAAATAAAGTCATATCGCCACTTTTAGAAGATCTTTGGAGCAATTCGTTCATCTTCTCGAAATATCGCCAGAGGATCGTCATATAAGCGAAATATTCCGCTCTTAACGGCAATGTGGGTATATCTAACAATATGATCCCGAAAAACGGTATCATTTCGTGCAGACTTCCTGTAGCGAAATATAATTCAAAAATCATTACTTCCGTAAACTGAAACATGAAGAAAAATAGAAATATCCCGATCGTAACTTTTCCAATAATAGTTAAATCCACGTCCATGTCAATATAAGGAGGATTCGTTGCAAAAGTTTGAATATCATTCCAAAATATCATGACGTTTTTATCTCCGATGATTCTTCTTATATTTATCGCTATAATTTTCGTTAGGGAAAGCAATAAAAAACCGTAATACATACTTCTAGCGAATTCATTGTTATCGAACGGTGCGTCAAATCCAAATAGTAAGCAAATACCAATTAGAACACCGTCGAATATTATGAACTTATAACGCTTTCCATTCTCCTTGATCGATCCTGTTGAGCGGATGTCAAAATTGATTAAACCAGTTACTTTTAAGATTTTATATAAAGAATTAAACGAGGAAAACATTTCTGCGATAAGGTGTGCACATTAGTCACTAACTATTTTGCTTCTAATAAGCAATATGTAATACGCAAGTGTAGGATGGATTATTTTATAATCAATACTGGAAATATTAATAACCTAATGCATTTGTGATAATGTATTTAATTAGAAAGTTATGTATACGTTTCACTAAACATAATATTTTCATGAAATTTTAAGCAACACAAAGAAGTCTTGAATGTAAGTTGTTCGATTTTATTACTGTGAATGAAAGGAAAGTTGCCAAAACATGTCAATATTAAACATTTTGTTGCGAACGTTTTCGCCAATACGTGGTGGGTAATACAGGGATGACGGCCAAATAACACTCTTTTTTTGTTAAACCAATATTTCGTTTTAATTTGAAGCTTCTTCAGGTTCCTTCTGCAGAAGTACCAAGTGCTTGAATATGATAATACGTCCGTATGATGGGAACCACGGTCGATGAATGCACAGATAACAATCCCTATAACTATGCAACTTCTTATTCACGTGACGTTATTAGAATTTATTTAGCACAAGACTTGCCGAGCGCTATATTGAAATGGATTATTGCTGCACATTCAAAATTCAAATAATTTAAAAATATGCTAAGCGTTGTGGAAAATAGTTACTTATGTAAAATTATCAGTAGTTTCTACTATACTATATGTTTAGAATAGTAAAAACTGTTGATGATTTTACATAAATAAATTCCACAATAATAAAGTGTTAGTGTGAAGGTGATTAAAAGATAAGTTAAAAATAACATTATATATTAGTCTGATAATGTGATATATACATGTTTCAAATAAACATTGATCATATTTATAAATGTTAAGCTCTATAAACAATTTAAACAAAATGTAAAAACTGAAAATGTATTAATTTTCAATACAGATATAATATTCACAATATACTTAAAGTATCAATAAAAAATTATACATCTTGATGAACAAAGATTAATTACAAAGGCAATTTCCAAAATAAAATTTATTTTAAATAAATTCGTTTATTACATATCTTTAATTACCTCTTTTTTTCGTATTTTTTTTTTAATTTGTGCTTTATATTTCTAGTAAGGTAGAAGTCCCAATTACTGACACTTTAAGGGATAGAATGATGTCAATGTTTAAGATTCCAAGATGATAGCTGGAAGAAAATTTTGATTTGCTAAAACACTAAAACACAGCAAAAGAAACTATTATTTGAAAAAATACAAGGAAGGTATCAGTAATTAGGACAGAGTCAGAAATTGGTACATTTACCTTACTACTTCCTTTAAAATATTAATAACATTTTTAGTCCACGTATGTAAATGGAAAACAGCACCCTACCTTATAAAAATATCGAATAAAATATGTTGTGGATAATTAAAATTGTGCCATACATATTTATTTAATTTATCATTAATAATTAGGTATAAAATACTTTAAAATATCCATACGTTCATTAAAAACTTTTAAATATGGACTACCTATCTGGGTTAATAATTAATTTGGGCCGTATCCCTTTTCAGCAATTTAGGTAGTATGTTGTTCTTCTTGCAATAACCCAAATTTAAAAAAAAAATCCTTACTGCATACAGGATGCGGCAGTCAAACCTGCATTTTTGAAATAACTGTAAAAAATACATGGTTGCATTTTTTTAAAATTTTATTCATTGTTAATCTACGTTAAAAAGCATTTACGAAACATTATTCATTTAAAAATAACATTATTAAGATGTCGTCCATTTCGATCGATGCATTCTTGGAGTATATGGTGCATAAATACTGTTTTCCCTTATTTACATAAAGCTGGTTGTTATGAAACCACTTAGTGAAAACATTTATCAAAATCTGGGTCCTAAAAATTCTCTGCACTGTCGTCAGCGACTAGAAAATTAATATCATCCGCGTACATAACTATTATTTTCTCCCATTTTTATTAACATGTCGTTAACATAAATAACAAACAGTAAGGGACCAAGCACTGATCCTTGCGGAACACCTCTGTCGAATACTCTGGTTTCGGATTTTTGCCCATTAACTTCCACAATTTGTGATCTATTTTTCAAATAAGAAACAAACCAGTCATATGTTTTCCCACGTATTCCATAATTATTCAATTTCTGTAATAGTATCTGATGATCAACTAAATCAAAGGCTTTGCTTAGATCCATGAAAACTCCTATACAATTTTTCTCGTTATTTAATTCATTGTAAAGAGAATTTACAAATTCAATCAGTGTTGGTGTTCGCTCAAAATATTGAAATTATTTAAAAATGTTGCTATTAACCTTTTACACATAATCCTTTCCATTATTTTAGATATTACTGACAGTAAAGAGACCGGTTTATAATTTTTTAAATCGTTATTATCACCTTTCTTATAATACAACTAATTCTCAGTATTTTATCTAAACAAATGTTAATATTAGATTCACTTAAAATACATCAAATCAAACTGTACTATTATTACGACATATGATGCAAGCGTTCCTAAGATCTGAAACAAATTCACATTTACATTCATTATTACATTCAGATCGAGAACTGTATGCAATAAAATGCTAGTTCTAATTCTAATCCACGATAATTTTATTTTTGCTGCCATCTTCAGGTAAAGACGTCAATATACCGAAACATGGAATCTATAATTGACTTATTTATTGACGTGATCACCTGAAGATGGCAGTTAACCACCGAAACATATAAACAGATATTTCAAGTTAAATTGTAGATTGGATAACATTTTATTGCATATATTTCTCTAAATACACAGTTGTTTCAATTTGTTTAAATAACTCAAAGATGGGGAAAAGGGGCAAAAATAGTGATTAACAGATTTGCATACTTCCCAACTTTGTAGGGTGGTATCTTTAAAATAATATCGATTTTTTTATACTTACAGCATACGCCAAACATAAATTGACTGTGTATAGACCAGCTGGTGCTATCTTGAAATTTTCATGTAAAACTTGAAGCGAAAATAATTGTATCTAAGTGAGAAAAAGATCTATTAAGTGTATTGTTGAATATTAGAAATAAAAAAAAACATACATCTTTCATATACGATAACTTCCTGTTTTTAACATCTACATCCCTGAAAGTTCTTTTAATCTTGTTCCCCTGAAACCAAAGAAATATTTTGGTATAAATATATAACTCGATATTTTTATAATTGGTATCAGACGCAAACTTACGTTTATATAACATAAATAAGAACACACTATAATACAAGTAAAACTTGAGATGTGATCTAAGGCCCAAATTATGGTGAATCTAGTATCGTAAAACCAAGTTGTGGTATTTCCGCTTCGATACAACTTAGATACAAGACCCTGAAGTTGTATAGTAAGCACACATGCTGAATCCAGAAGATTTGTCAAGATAGGAAGAGCTAAGGGCTTTAAAACTGTTGATGTTAGGTCACACAGCGCGATATATCTCTTCTCGTACTCCCTAATGTAAAATATGTCTTTGTTTTCGACGGATATCTTGTATAATTTATTTAATTTCTCAAAATATGCTCTAAGAATCATTATGTAAGTGCATACTCTACTTTCGTCACTAGACTTGATAAATCCTGTACAGGTATCAGTAGGAACGAGATTTTCTCATACAATTTCCAAGAATCAAAGTATAGCCTATACATAAGTACTACACTTATTCGATTCGCAAAAAAAAATGTCATTAAAATCATGGAAAATCTTCTAAGATGGGTAAAATTTACTCTCATATCTATGTAACTCGCATCTGTGCTGAAGGATTGGATATTTTTCCAAAATGTAATTATCCCTTCCTGTGGCATGATTCTTCTTATGTTTACCATTACAACCTTCACTGCGCAAAGCACCAGGAATAGGTGAAATACATCAGTAGCAAATTCCCGATTGGTAAAACGAATACTTAATCCAAATATTAGGCAGCTAATGCTAACACACGTATCGACTATTATACCTAGGTAGCTTTTATTAATTTTACGTAAAGATGCTTTGTTGTCGATTTTAAAATCCACCAATCCTGCTAGATGTAAAATTTTGCACAAAAATTCGAAGGAGTAGAACATACTTTGAGACATATTACCGTCTGGCAATCAATTATTCAACTGCTTTTAGCTGCTAAGTGTGACAGGATGGATAAAATAAACTGCAATAAAAAGAAATACCATGTTTTCCCATGTGGCGACCATTTTTATTATATGAGGTTAAGATAAGCAAATTGCGTGTTGCGTATCCTACCAAACATCTAACCGAGTTCAGGTGAGCTTAAATATAACAAATAGTTTATGCAGGGTGTTTCAGTTGGAAGAAAACAAATACATATAACAAGTATTTAGATTACTTGCGAGATAATCTCAAAATATTAGAAGGTTTTGGTGAGCGAAATCTATAGACGCCACCCACGCCATGAGGCGAATGAAGACAAGCATATGTAGTCGTTGTAAAAAAATGTTCACCTCCTTTATCTTATCCCACCTGGTGTGACCAATAATAGAGTCAATTCGAACATAAACAAATGTCCTGTAGTGTCCTATACGAAATGTTTGGAAATATTCCACTTAGAAGACAGTGGTTGACTACATGAGCCAGTGGCTCTGCTATGTACATGCCACATGCTTCAAAATAAAGCACGGAACATCATCAATGCCAGCCGAATGCTTGTGAGAAATCTCCAACAGAATTCGTCCAATTTCACATGCATCCGTGGAAGTCATAAAGAAACTGCTATAGATTGTTGAACATTGTGTAATGCATCAAGTTTTGGTGATATTTTGTCAAAATTATAAAAGGACTTCACAAATACTTCGCAAACGGCTTTCGGACTTGTTACAACTTGGTCTGCTGCAGTACGCAGAGTAATAGGTTCTATTTGTTTATTTGTCGGCTTTGTAATTTTGTTAATAATATTCCATAAAGTTTTACTCTTATTATTTGAATGTAAAATTTTATTTCCATAAAAGGTTTTTTTGGTATTATTTAGTAACGATCTGTAGGATTCTTTCATTTTATTATATGCTTCCAAAGTGATATATATTTGTTTGCTTTATAGATGTTATAAAATCACGTATTTGTGCTGCCATTCGAGTCAGTTCTGGAGTGTACCATTCAACCTTATGATATTACTTATTTTGTATTTACAATTGGAAAAGACGAGTTAAAATAAAATAGAAAAATATCATAAAATATATCAAAGGTGTTTGCGTTACTGGAAAAGACATCCGACCAGTCTTCAGTTGCTAACATGAACTGAAACCGCAAGATCGCCTCATTACTGAAATTACGCTTAAAACCTATCATTGGAGTAGCTCTCGCTGGTTCATGATATTCCAAAATCTGATAACCGTGGTCTGAAATAAACGAAATACAAATGTATTTGTCAGTGTCGTTACCCGAAAGATGTTATCAATTAGTGTAGATGATGTTGAAGTAACTCTAGTAGGTTCAGTAACATGAGGATCAAGCCAAAACATTCAAAGCGTCTTACGATATTTCTAGAGGATGTTGTATCCTCTAAGAAATTTACATTAAAATCTCCACAGACAATAACTTTCACATCCATATCCACAACCCGTTCCAAAAGAGTAAATAGTTTCTCATTGAAGGTGTCTAGATTCCCTGTTGGCGATCTGTACAAGCAAACAATAGCATACTTGTCTATACCCAATGTTATTGATGCAACAGCGAACTCAAAGTTTTGCTCCTCCGGCTCTACGGAGAAATATATTGGATTCACTTTCACGTCATTCCGAACAAAAATAGCGGTACCCCCGGCTCTCAAATTCAGACGTGAATAGAAATTGATTAGGTTATAATCAATCCATTCCTCAGCCACCAACCAGTGCTCAGACAAACAAACTACGCAAGGAAGATGAATTGAATTTAGCAACGACCCAAATTGAGCTACTTTGTTCCTCAAGCTACAAATATTTAAATGCATTAATAGGTTTTTAACTATGGGTTCATTTTTACGTATACTTATGTAACACCGTCATATCTTTTCCATACTCTGTCCACCAAATAATAGTTCAAATACCGATACCTAGGCAGTCACGTATTCGAGATTTAGGGGTACTGTCTATAGATAATTCAGATAGGTAACTACTGTGAGGAAATATTTATGCGTGAATTCAAAAGAGAATTTAGAAAAAATACCAAATTAACAACCTGAGAGGCAACAGGTTGTGTGTTAAAATTAATTACAATGTAGCCAGAGTGTAGGCAATAAATGTGAAGTATGCTGCAATTGTTGATCATAACTACTATTGTGCAGCACATAAGGTTTACTTGGTTTCATCTGATTATTGAAGAATGTCCTTGAACCTGCATGATTCACCGAAGCAAATGAAATCTGCACCATCTATGTTTGAAGCCAACTTTTGCAGGTTATCGAGATGAAACCATTCGTATATTAAATCTATAATTTTGTTTTCCGTTTTATTTATTTATTCCTGTCTGCGTAACGTAGATTTAGAGTTCCTTTCGTGATGATAATAATAATTTCGTGGCATAATAAACAATTTTAATCTTATATATTTTATTCTATTTTAATGTAATATCTGCATGCATTCTAGTACAACCAATTCTCGATTAAGTATTTTGTGCTTACTGTAGTTAATATTAAATTTATCTAAAGTATCTTATATCAAATTGTATTATAATTATAATGTATGATGTGAGCGTTCCTAAAATCTGAAACAAAGCGACAGTGGTTGTAAACCGTTAGCTTCTACAGGCGAAACATAAAGAAATCTAATTTTGTAAAGTATATCTTGTTATTAAAGTTTCTGCTACCTACCGCATAAGCCAGGCCCAAATTGATCGTGAATAAACCCCCTGGGCTACTTTGAAATCTTCATGTATAATTTGAAGCGAATATAACTGAATCTAAAGTCAGAACAAGATTAATTAAGCGTTCTGTATTTACAAAATGGAGAAACATACGTCTTTCATATGCGATAACTTTCTCTCTTTAATATTTACATTCCTCAAAGTGCCTGTAACTTTATTTGCCTAAAACAATAATCACTAAGTTGTATTGAACACCTTTGTAATGCACAGAGAGTGTGTGCAAATGTAGTACGTATACTAATATTGAGTTGGTCGATAATTTATCTTTGCCAGATCCAAATCTGAGAAGCGGATAGTGGATTCGTATCCGAGTCCCAGATAATAGATTCACAGATCCGGATCTCGATTCTATCGGAAACCAACAGCAATATTTTTTTCACATAATTTGTGTTACAATCTTGAATTTCAATTTGTAATGTGAATGTGTACAGTCGCTTTTAAATGCTCCCACGTATCTATACAGGGTATTCCGCGTAACTGGTTCATTAAAAGTTTATGATGTTCTATTATCTATTTATATTTGAGATTTTGGCACCAGTATCTGTTCGATTGGAACTATAAATGTAAAATACCTTAACCAAAATATCACTTCCGGTTGACTGGAAATGGTTGTCAACTTTCTTATTTTAAATAGAATGATATAATTTTTTATTCATTTTTGGATTCTACAACTATAAATACGTCAGTTTTCATTAGCTATTCCTACAGCTACATGTTGCCGTTTTTGAGTTATTTAAGTTTTTCTTTTTTTTTAGTCATAATCATTGCATCATTGAGAAATTAATATCTCGGTCAATACTGCAAGTAGAGACTCCAAATTTGCTATGTTATGAATGTAGATATAACTCTAAGAAATGGTACAGACACTTTACATTCTAACATACAGGGTGTTCAAAACTGAGGAACAAAGTGACATATTTTCAAATGCAGAAAACTCATTTTTTTTTTAAATAGAACACCCTGCAGTTTAATTCGGAATTAGGAAGTAAATATCATCCCCTATCGCGTTATATGAGCATTCCCTATACCTATCTTTAATAGATTTTGAGATATGAGCAACTTTTTGTTAAACAGACTATGTAGCCCTATCTTTGCGTGTTTGTAGCTGGCTCTGAATGGGATTAATGTCAAATTCATTGACGAACCAAAAGTGTTTATGTATATCATTGTAATTACACTTTCGTACAACGCAATATTAATAGAAATGAATATTTGAACAGACATTCTTGCATGGTTATTCAAAAATAATACATGAATTTGACGTGAATCCATTTCAGAGCTAGATAGGGCTACTTAGCCTGTTTAACAAAAAGTCGCTCATATCTCAAAATCTATTAATGATAGGTTTAGGGAATGCTCATATAAAGTGATGGGGGATGATATTTACTTCCTAATTCCGAATTAAAATACATGTTCTATTTAAAAAAAATGAGTTTTCTGCATTTGAAAATATGTCACCTTGTTCCTCAGTTTTGAACACCCTGTATGTTAGAATGTAAAATGCGCTTACCGTTTCTTAGAGTAATATGTACATTCATAACATAGCAAATTTGGAGTCTCTACTTGCAGTATTAACCGAGATATTAATTTCTCAATGATGCAATGATTATGACAAAAAGAAAAAGAAAAACTTAAATAACTCAAAAAAGGCAACATGTAACTATAGGAATAGCTAATGAAAACTGACGTATTTATAGTTGTAGAATCCAAAAATGAATAAAAAATTATATCATTCTATTTAAAATAACAAAGTTGACATCCATTTCCGGTCAATCGGAAGTGATATTTTGGTTAAGGTATTTTGCATTTATAGTTCCAATCGAACAGATACTGGTGCCAATCCTCAAATATAAGTAAATAATAGAACATCATAAACTTTTAATGAACCAGTTACGTGGAATACCTGTATAGGTAAATATTGACATTAAAATTAAAAACAAATTGCTAGGGTAATTGGAAAGAAGGTTTATTAAATGTACCGGGTGATTCAGTAAGGGTGGCTACCGGCTGTATCTCGGAAGCTGGTATGCCTAGAAATTTCACCGCTAGGGGGCGTACCTGCTATGTTCAATTATAGAGTCAGTATTATATCAGAAAATTACAGGTTGAGCTATAGCATTGAATGCAACGCTTGAGAGCTAAGTTAGTATCACATTATTTTGTTTAGTGACTCTTTTCGTATCAACTATAATAAAAGAGGGGGAGGCCAATTAATTATTCAATATGTAAATGCTAATATCTCCTAAACAGTTCAACCGATCCGACTATGTATGGGCACATTCCATGAAGCATTTTATAGATTAATAAATGTTATTACTGCGTGGGAACTTGACTGTAAAAGTCCAAAATTGGTGCGAAAAACAATACGTTGAATGGTTCATTAATTTATCGATGATCATACCCTTGAGTAAGAATTAACATCCGTGTGGTTCGATTAATCGCTTATCATTAATTACGTTATTTCTTTTCTCATATTGCAAAACAATTTTAACTGATATAGAATTTCACAGCAATTTTGAGCGCATTCAATTTTCCTTTTATAAAATTATAAATATTGAGGTATTAAATGCACTTACCGCTGATTGGCAAAGGTAGGAAGAAACACACATATGCATCAGGACTATCAAACATTCGATTAACCAACTGCAAGACAAATCGAAATTAAATATCCACAATGTTGAATCGAACTCATTAGTGAATTTCAAAATAATATTATGACAATGTAACAATAATGTCAACATAATTTGCCCTATAGTGAAGAGACCTGGCAGAATAAAGCTGTCACTTATGCCATTCATAGTCTTGCATAGCCGAAAATAGCATTTTGCGAATTTTCAACATTTCTGCAAAGTCTTCTGCGAATACCAACGAATTCGTAACGTGCTGCTTTAGTATTTTATTCATGGCTTCAAAATAGCCACGAACCAACCATGTTAAGAAAGTGTATTCAATGAAAGAGAATAGACATGAACAGTCTAGTATGTATGCGCAGTTGAACAATATATAGTTGGTAAATGTCAAAGTGCCAGTAAAGTAGAGGTAGAAGCCGAAAGCAAAGTGCGCTATAGTTATTATAACCATGGCAGCTATTGTGCTGTAGACAAGCTTCGAGATATTGTATCTGATGTCGTGAAGCTGGCAAAACTCCATGCCCTCCTTCACCTCAATCCACACCTCGTACATTTGACTGCCAAAGAATACCCGTCTTAGATCTTGTAGGATTAACCTAAGAAATGTAATGGCAGATAATACGTATACAAACATTTGGGCGACACCAACTTCCTTGCTTAAATCTACAGTTATTGTTAAACGGATGCAGGCTGCTGCAGCGCATATTTCGAGAAGAGCGAACAATTTAATATGGGACGTACTATAGATTATATTGCTATATTTGTCCAGATAAAATGGAACCAAACCAGCAAATTTTAAATAGAAGAAAAGAGGTTTCATTTTAACAAAATCGTTTTGCTCCATATTGCAATATGAAATATTAAGGCTTCGGAAACGAAGTGAGAATAAATGTCGTCTCTTTTATCGACTTGTTTTTGAGTTTATTTGAATAGCAGCGACTTAATAAAATTGACTTTATCAATTATGAATAAGTGTATGTTCATTGAGGGTTATACGGACTCTAAATGGAAGGTGACTAAATTAGTAGTCGGTCATATATCGTTTATTTAAAAAAGAATTCATGGATAGTACAAATATAACGCAATGGGATCCATTTTATTATCTAACTTAAGTTTCTATCCTATACACGTGAATAAACTTATAGTCTAAATCTTAAATATAAATTGATCTAACTTAATTATAAGGAATGAAAAAGAAAATTAACTCAAAATAGTTAGTGTAATGTATGCAATGTATTGTATTACTATTATAATAACAAGATACCAAGTAGTTAGCTAGATTGTCTTTTTTAGTGCCATAATGTTATAATAAAATTCTAAGCTCTAAAACATTACATGGTGAGAGCCGTAAATCATCGAAAAAAAACGGAGCTAATTTATTTTGAAGAATAAAACAATGAAGTGAAAAGCACCTTCAGAGTTACTGCTTAATATATCATAATAATAATAACCTTTATTTCCAAATTGACAACTGATATGTAGATCATTAGGAAGGTCAACACAAAAGAAAGAAAAATGAAATATCAACAATTATTTTGTAATAATATCAATACTACTTAATTATTATATTTTACAATGAAAGAAACTCTTCCATTTTATAAAAAGCCTTGCTTATTAACATTTGTTTCACTTCTTTTTTGAATTGTTTGATAGATAATATTTTGATTTCATACTGCAGATTATTATAAAATTTTATTGCTTAATATTTAACAGACTTCTGCGTTAAAGATGATAAGGAATGTCAAAGTTGAATTGCTTCTTGTTGAATAATTATGACTGAGTTTTAAAATTCTCTAAATTGTTTTTTGTAAAAACTAAACAGTTGTAAATGTACAATGACGGAATAGTTAATATTTTTAAAGATGTAAAATAAGGTTTGCAGTGTTCTCTACTACTAACTTTTAATATAGCTCTCACACACTTTTTTGTATTTTAAAAATTCTTTCACTGCATTCCGTGCTACCCCCATAATGAAATACTATTATTAACTAGGGAATAAAAATTTGAGTAATATATTAATTTAGCAGTGTCTGCATCTGTTAGGTCTACTGTTCTTCGGATTTGGTAAACGGTCGTGTTTAATTTATTACATAAATTATCGGCAAACATAATTGTTTGGCACATCTGACGATTAGTGCATAAATCATTGACAACATTATCGGCCCCAGTTTAGATCCTTGTGGTACTCCACAATCTATGTACTGATGTTTCGCACGTTCATTAGCAATCATCACTATTTGCAAAGTATGATTGAAATAATTTTAAAGGATCACCTCTTACGCCATAAAAATCTAACTTTACAAATAAGATATTGTGGCTAACACAGTCAAATGCTTTAGATAAATCTAACATTGTCGCAGATACTTTTTTTCTTTCGTTGAAACTGTTAATAACGGTATCGATTAGTTCACAAATAGCTTGTATTGTTGACTTATTTTGTAAATAACCATATTGTTCTTTACAAAACAAAGACTTTCTGTTGAATATTTCTTCGAACACCGGTAAAATAGAAATTGGTCGATAATAGCCAGGGACATTTATATTACCTTTTTTGTGGAATGGTATAACTTTAGCTGTTTTCAACTCATCGGGGAAAACATTATCACGGATACAGAAATTTAAGAGCCTAAGGGTACAGAAATAAAAGGAGCTACGTACTTTAAGATGGATGACATCATGCCGTATATATCTTCTACAGCAGATTGTTTAAGGTTCATAATTGTGGTAAATGCTTCAGTTTCCGAGGGTATATTCTAAATAAGAAGACGTATGTTGATATTTTTCAGATCTGTTTAAAAAGTAGCTTGAACTGCAAGTTGATGTTGGTATACTATTTGAAATTACTTTAGGTACAGAAGCAAAGAAGAGATTAAATTCGTTTTTTCATTAATAATTTTCCACGCTGCTTTTGACTTATTTTCAGAATTATGTATAAAGCTAATATTTGAATTTATTTTAGCTTTACTTAAATGTTCACTTAAAGGCAACCTAACAGAAAAAATATTAAAAACCTCAGTGTAGGCATTAAATGTGAAGACTGCAGGAGTAGTTAACTATAACTGCTATAGTGCAATACATAAAGTTTACTTGGTTGCATCTGATTGTTATAGAATGTCTTTGAACTTGCATGATTAACCGAAGGAGATAAAACTTACGCCACCCTTGGGTGAAGTCAATTTTTGCAGGTAATCGAAGTGAAACCATTCGTATGAGATATATATTAAATATATAATTTTGTTTTCCGCTTTATTTATTTATTCCTATCTGCGTAACGTAGTTTTAGAATTACTTACTTAATAATGATAATAATCCCATGGCATAATAAACAATTTTATTCTATTTTAGTGTAATATCATTGCATTCTAGTGCAACCAGTTCTAGATAGATTAAGTATTTTGTGCATACTGAAGTTAATATTAGATTTATCTAAAGTATCTTATATCAAATTGTATTATAATTATAATGTATGATGTGAGCGTCCCTAAAATCTGAAACAAAGAGATAATTATTGCAAACCTTTAGTTTACAAGCTGATGCATAAAAAAAGTAGACAAGAAACTGTATCATTTCTAATTTTTGTAACATGAAATGTTATTATTAAAGTTTTTGCTACTTACCGCATAGGCTAGACTCAAATCGATCGTGAATAAACTCCCTGGCGCTGCTTTGAAATCTTCGTGTATAATTTGAAGCGAATATAATTGAATCTAATATATGAAGGAGATTCATTAAGTATTTCATTCAGTATTTCAAAAAAAAAGAACTTACTTCTTTCATATACGATAACTTTCTGTCTTTAATATTTATATTCCTTAATGTTCCTTTGACCTTATTTGCCTAAAACAAAAAGCGAAATTGTATGTAGTACTATAGAATCAATTAGCTTATATTTCCACATCAATACGGCTTAGATTTAGACGTATTGAGCTAAAACCATTAGCTAAAAGAGGAAGCACCAAAGTTCTAAGAATGGTTGATATCAAGACATATAAAACATTGTATGCATCTTTTTCAATGTACTCTAGTACAAAATATTTTTATTTTCAGCAAATTTCAAATATAATTTCCTTAACTCCTCAAACTATTTCTATGGAACCATTACGTAGTTTAGTACTCCTCTGTCTTCACCAGGATTACTATACTATGTATATGTGATATTACACTGCGACCTAAAAGATCTATTGTGTCCCCTGTTCTTGCTGTTTTACAGCTGGCCTTCCAATCCTATTCCTTTCAGAAAGTGCACGATATCAGAAGGCCCGAGGTTAGGCAAGTCTCCCTCTTCGACTTCACATGCTCCCAGGTGCAACGCCCTTGAGTTGCACAGAGCTACGCAATTTGAGAGGAGATGGATGCCATCCTGTTCCCCAATCTGCTCCAGTCGTTTTGCTCCTCCCTTTGCTCCATCCTTGTGAGGTACTCTCACTTTGGAAGCGGAAGGCTTCTTGTGGAGGTCCTGCTCCAATGCCTGTTTATTGGTGGTCTCGTCCCGCTAACAAACGTCCTTCCTCCATGGTTGATCCCACGAGTAGCTAGGGAAGAAAAGGTCCACCTCCACAGAGCCCCGCATGCAGAGGTAATACTATACTATACTAGTTGCTTCTTTTCTTCATTTAACTCTGCCTTCATACTGTATAATACAACGATATTGACAAGGGATTACTGTATAAACTTGTTTCCTTGAAAGATCTAAACACCATTAGATCATACTTTTTATGTGTGTAACTGAATTTGAGTAAGAATCAACATTTGCGTGGTTCGATTAATAATAATTAAAATAACTTAGGTCTTTCTTCATATTGCAAAGCAATTTTAATAACTTTAAAAAACTTCACAGTAATTCCGATCGCATTCATTTTTTTTTATAACATTATAAAATGTTTAGGATAAACCTACTTACCGCTAATTGGCAAACGTAAGAAGACACGCACATATGGATTAGGACCACTAAACATTCGTTTACCCAACCCCAAGACAAGTCGAAATTAAATATCCAAAATCTTGAATCAAACTCATTAGTGAACTTCAAAATAATATTATGAGAATGCAACAGTAACATCAACATAATTTGTCCTATAGTCAAGAGACCTGGTAGAATAAAACTGTCACATACAGTATTCATTGTGTTGCATAACCGATAATAGCACTTTAGGACTTTTTTCAATACTTCCGCAAATTCCTCGGCGAATACTAAAGAATTTGTAACGTGTTGCTTTAATATTTTATTCATGGTTTCAAAATAGCCACGCGCCAGCCATGTTAAGAAAACGTATTCAATAACAGAGAACAGGCAAGATGAGTCCATAATATACACGCAGGTGAACAATATGTAGTTGGTAAATGTCAAAGTGCCAGTAAGGTAGTGGTAGAAGCCGAAAGCAAAGTGCGCTACAGTTATTATAACCATAGCGACTATTGTGCTGTAGACAAGCTTCGAGGTATTGTATCTGATGTCGTGAAACTGGCAAAATTCCATGCATTTCTTCATCTCACTCCACACCTCGTACATTTGACTGCCAAAGAATACCCGTCTGATATCTTGTGCGATTAACTTAAGAAATGTAACGGCAGATAATGTGTATGCAAACACTTCGGTGATGCCAATTTCCTTGTTTAAATCTGCAGTTATTGATAAACTAATGCAGACTGCCGCAGCGCATATTTCGAGAATGGCGTACAATTTAATATGGGACGTACTATAGATTATGTTGTTATATTCGTCCATATAAAATGGAACCAAACCAGCAAATTTTAGGTAGAGGAATAGGGGTTTGATTTTAACAAAATCGTTTTGCTCCATATTAAAATATGAAATATTAAGCCTTTGGGAACGAATTGAGAATATATGTCGCCTCAGCTCTTATCGATTGCTTTTTGGGTTTATTTCAATAATGGCGACTTAGTAAAATTGGATTTATCCATTATTAATAATTGTACGTTTATTAAGAGTGGATTAGGGACTCCAAATAGGTTATCAAATCAATAGTCTGTCATATATCGTTTATTTACAAAAAAACGCAGTAATAACACAATTACAACCTAATAGCGTCCATCTTATTACATAAGTTAAATTTCTATCGTATACACCTGACTAAACTCAGAATCTAAATGTTAAATATATTTTGATTTGTCTTACTTACAGGCAATGAAAAAAAAACTGAAAATATCGTTAAAATCTTATAAATTAAATATTTAGTGCACATTCCTTCGAGCTATTCAAAAAAGATAGATAATATAAGCTTGTTAGAATGAAAGAATGGCACTGTACCAACTACAAGCAACTTAAAAGTTCGTGAACCACTGCATAACACATTTTTTTTAAACAAAAAACCAATTGAAAATAAATAAATTGAGAGAATAATAAGTGCGTCACAAAACGAAATAATGCTTGATATAAAATGGTCCACTGGAGAACTCGAATGAAGAAGTACATACTGTCAAAGGCTGTATCCGTTCTCCCTATTCTTTTCTTCCATAGGTAGTCATCGTGCAGCAAAGAAAGAAAATAAGGCAACTTTACAGCATAAGCGCTTAAAATGTTTATTATCGTATTTTAATGTATTTTAATAAGCACATATATATTACAATTTAATAGGAATAATATTTATTGCATTGTATCTATATTTTGATTTTCGTTTCCTTGCCCTATTTACTTAAATTCCTTCCAGAATTCAGTGTATTTACTTGTAATACATCACATCAAATTGTATAATTATCACAATGTAGGAAACCAGTGTACCTAATACCTAAAACGTATTATAATTATTATGTTTGTCAAAATCTTGCAATAACAATAAGGTAAGCAACAATTTGCAAACACGCATTTTTTAAGGAAGGTTTTAATAGCCTTCTACTGTTAAAGTCGGCAATATAAACCTGGATCTTTTCACAAACTCCAAATTAATGCTTACTATGTCCTACAGACGGAAATATCGTTAAATTTCTCTTTCTTTGCCATTGCTACAAACAACAAGTCTTTTTCTATCAACTAATGTTGATAATTTAATGTTTATAATTTCGTATCTAGTAAGTAAACTAATGTTATGGAGATATTTGGTTGATTATTTTATTTTGATAATTATTATGTCAGTTTGTCAGTTAAGATTTAAAAAGTTATGTGTATAAATTATTGATAATCCAGGCAACGTGTTGTAATTCGTAGTAATAATATAATATTTTTGGCGCCGTGGGGCAAACTTACTAGCTATATGGAAATGGAACAGACTGTTACTTTACTAACAATAAGAGAAATTATAGACATCAATATATCGTTCAGTGCCATTTACTTTCGTTTAGTTGAATTAAAGCTAAAATTTTACATAAGATTCTGGAGGGAACTAAGGAACCCCAAAATAATCGTTATTTGCGCCATTTGGAGGGAAGTTTAAAAAGAAATCAGATGCAATTGTCTTATACTGTTCTATACCAATTAGTGATATCCACAATTTAAGTATTTTTAAGTACATAACTACATCATGAAATTAAATTTTGAAGTTGTTTAAGAAAGGGTATTCAACTGACGAATTTTTATGATTACTCAGATTGTCTATTTTTAACTATAGAAAGCAAAAAAAAGCAAGTATCTTACTTACTACATAAGCTAAGTTCATGTCTACATTGAATAATCCTGCAAGAGTTATCTTAAAATCTTCATGCAGAATTTGTAACGAAAAGGATTTGATCTAAAACAAATACAGCTTATGGTTTCATCTATATTCGGTGTTTTATGCCAATCCCCTACACTTTGTAATGCAGCTAGGTTGGTGTTGTTGCTATCCAAATTTCGTAAGGTATTTTTAATTTCGCCTGCCTAAAATAATACCAAAAGATTGATTATTTGTGTTATTGATTATATATTAAAAAAAAAGTGATTATTAAGAATTTTATGAATAGCTGTAGTGATGGGTAAAATTGAAGCTATACTTACACTTTTTACAAGTAAATTCGTCACAAAAATCACGGAAGTAAAGGTAAAAATTTGTTGTGTAAGTATAATAGCCGAATATTTATAGCTGAAGAACCAATATTCAGTAATCCTTCCAGCGTAGATTTTTGATATTAAATTATGGGCATGTACGGTGCTTACTATCAAACTGTCGACCATTCCAACCACCACAGATGGCCAAAGTGCTCCAGTAGTTTTGCTGCATACATCACATATGGCAAAATAAGACAAGCTTATCATCTGTACGTACTGCGAATCACTTTTGTCCTTCACCAAAAATTTTCTGGTAATCATCTTACTAAAAGTCGTTCCAATCTTTTTGAAATACTCTCGAAATAAGAGGATATACGTTATGTATTCGGCAGTTATTACAATTATTGGAAAATCCACTAAAAAAGCTACCCCAACCAAGATGTAATTTGGTCTTGTCGAGTTTTTTATGATTTCCTTCGTAGAGGATCAAAGTGAAAAATAATAAAATTAACGTTGCATTGAATATTATAAGCCCCAATCCACACCAAGATATATAGCTTACGTGAAATTCAACACCGTATTTAAAGAATTGCGCTTCATTTACAGTTAAGCGTCTCCAAATATTCATTAGCGCTCCCTTGCAGGTCCATCTCCTGATATTCAATACGATTATTTTCGCACTTCGTGAAAACATGTAAGCCACATGTATTATTATCAACCAAACGGCATCCAGTTCTCCACAGATGTATACTGCATTGTATCCACAGACAACAGCGATCAAAATTAGATCATATACCAAGCAAAATGGCTTCACGTCAAAACTCATTTCCTCCACGTCGTATTGGGAATTGAATTTTAAAGGCAACAAACCGAAAATTTGCAATGCGAGTGATAAAGGCTTTAAAGCGATAGCTATTCTATGAGGTGGATCAGTCATTGTTAGTTATGGAAAAACCTCATGGATATGGTTGGCTTTTCAAAGTAGACTGTCTTAAAATAGGTCTGTAGTGTGACAAATCAATCTACTCTACGATACTTACTGTAATTGGAAATGGAAAACCCTTAAGGAATTAACTTAATGCACTTCTGGAAGATGTGTTGGTATTAGTGTGAATTGCTGTTTAAAAATTAAAAGCAGGACTCTTTATTTATTGGCTAGTTTACATTTTATCGTATTTATAGTAAGTAATTACTCAAAAATGCTTGAAGTGACCTTGCTTTTGGACCAAACTGTACCAGTACTATGGTATATGTTGATATCGCGCTTAAAATCTGAAATTAACAAACTTGTAGGGTTCATGATTTATAGTCATATTACCTATATCTATAGATACATTATTATTAACCCGAAGTGAAATAAGATAGGTACTTTTAAAGTTGCAACTTACAGAAAACACAAGTTTCATGTTTATAGTGAAAAATCCAGAAGGTGTGATTTCATATTTTTCGTGTAATGTTTGTAAAGATAAGAAGTTGATCTGAAATTAAAGAATATTTTTTTTTGATTTTATATTGAAACAAATCCGAAAATTTTATTTATCTCCACTTACCTCTTTTTGCAGTTGAACATCTTTCTCATGATTTATCTTTTGAAGTAAGAGTTGTTTGAGTTTAATGATCTAGGAAGAATAAAAATCATATCATTAAGACCCACAAAAAATGAACTAATAAAATGTAATTTTCACCTCTCCAAAGTATACTTCCGCAACTATACCGTACATCAGCAACATTCCTAGGCCAAACCCAATAGAACTAATTTCGTTTTTCACAAGCGAATCTACACTCTTATCTTCATACCGCTCATAATTGGCAATGATAGTGCAACAGTTGAATACTTGAATGACCGCGAAAGCAAAATTGATAGCTATTTGGAATAAATTTGTCAAAGAAAGTAAGGAATCGAAATTCCGAATCCATTCGAAGAACTCTTGGTAGATCTGTGCCAATTGCCTCAAAATGCCAATATCCTCACATCTATTATTCATATCTGCGCAGTTATTTTTGCATCCAGAGTTTAAGGTTTCAAGTCCTGAATTTAAATGAGTAAGAATATGTTTTGCTGTCGAGAGTAGGGTTAGATACTTTAAGAAAGCAATTGATTCTGTTAGAAATGCAAGGTACGTTGCAAAAGCGTGCGCTATATGAACCTTCTCTATGGATGAATTCTCGACAATGTATGATAGTATAAAAAATATTTGGATTCCTACAAAATACACTAAAGAGCACATGATTTTCGCTTTCATTTTCTTATTATTCAAATTCAAGCCGATACGCGCCATTTTGATTTCGATTTCCGTTACTCTATTCAACAAGTTCAACATTTTACCATTATTTATCTTGGCTACAACGGTGTTGAAATACATTTGAAGCGAACCTAATATAATATACACAGCGAAAGTTATGAAGCCTACCGACGAATTTGTCAAACTGCGAGATTGATACTGTAAGTTGAGGACACCCATAAAATAAATAGGACCACGTGGAAAACGCTTGATATTATTAAATGCCCATTGCAAGGCTCTAAACATGTTATTCCTGCGTGATTTACCACATTGAAAGACAGGATACCGCAATATTTCCAGCATTTATACTGAGGTAGAGCTATTTCGAGTAAGGTGGGCATTTTGGTGTGTACAAGTGTAGGATGTTTGGAGGTAAGAATGAAAGTACTTGCTGTTGTGCAGACGAACATTTCAGTAATGAAATGGACTAATGGACTATTGATTTAATTAGTCTAATTAGTCGCTATGGAATGTTAAAGTGCATTAGTAAAAGGTATATTAATGTAAACGACAACGTGGTCTTAATTAGATGGATTTGACCTCAACCAATCAAAAAAATATAAACAAAATTTGCTTATCGCATTATTAGAAACCGTTTTTAAAGTTACTAAGCAAATAAGGGGCCTATTACGTCCGATAGTAAACATGAGGAACCCTTTGTCATCGACGGGAGGTCACAGAAAACACTGCTCTTATAAAGCAATACGTATTCATAATAATAGAGATAAATTTGCCAAACCGGCGGACAATCATGATTACAGCGCGCGAAACAGTGACCTATTGATATATAGGAAGGCCAATCATTCCTTTTATAGCAAATCGCCCTATATTGCTGGGTCTCACTACTACAATCTGCTTCCGCCTCGATTACGTAATTCTTGCTCTCCGTATACGTTCAAGAATAAATTAAAGGACGTGTTATTAAAAGGTTGCTTTTACAGTCTTGCTGAATTTGAGACTTTTCTCAAAACTAAATGAGGGAGAGGGAATTGTCCACCCGTAGCTTATTCTAATTTTTTTTTTATTTTTTTTGTTTTGTTAATGTGGTGCTGCTCGACTGCCTGCCGGATGGGCTTGCTATGTTTTGCGCATTTTTTTATTTACATTTCAGTGTATTCTTGTCATCTCATGTTCAGTGCTTGCTTTTAATTTTGTACTATTGTATTGATTGTTTTTTACACACTTTTTTTCTTTTGTATTTAATGACGTACCCTATTTCTTTGTAAATGCAGTTGGGTTAATACATTTACTTTATTATTATTATTGCTGTGGTTAGACAACCCATTTCACTGAGTGTATTTGAAGTTGCATATTTTGCTTGTTATTGGTTGTTTTCTTTGCTTATACAGCTGTTGTTCAATTTACCGAGAATTTTTCACAATTTATATTTTGTTTGGTATAAGTTTAGTTAAAGTTAATTAAAATGATACAATAAACTGTATCATTTTAATTTAGTCAGTGTTAAGTTTTTTTAATTAATTCAGACATTTAAATGTCTATTATTTGCTTGTGTTGATTTAATGCGGATTTTATTGAATATTGTCGTATTGAAATACGTCTGCGTTGTACGATTTTGAGAGAGGGATTTTTGTAAGAAAAACAATTGTAGAGTTTTGTTAAGGTCTTCCTTGTTCGACTATTGACGTGAGTAGACGTAATTTTAAACCTTGGTATATTGTTATATTGTAAATTTCATTTTCTTTCTGTAATTATTTAGTCGATTCAAGGATTTGTTTTGTCCTAATTGTTAGTATATTTGAATGTGTGCTACTTTATAGATTATAAGATCAATTATTTATTTTTTTTGTTTAGGAAGATATATTTTAGTTTTTTTCTCTCGTTTCTTTCTATAGGGTTAATTTTCCGTTATTCAATTTTGCTGTTTCATTTTTATTTATCAATCACCTCGATTGGGTGAGTAGAGTAGTATTGTTCTTGCATTTAATTTATTTTAATTGAAAGCACGTGGATTGAAATTGAAAGGTTGTGTATTTTGGAAAATCTTCCTGAACAAACAAATCTTTTGCTTTGTATAGGAAATAGCATTCTCCTATTTTAATTTAGAGTCAAGTGAGCTAGCTAATTTTATTTTGTCTTCTCATTTTAAAATTCATTTTGCATTTTCATTTAATTCAATTAGTACACAGCAGTATGTATATGATACATCAATAGTGGGGTAAAAAAACACGGACGTAGTTGCCGGCTTGAATAGATCCGAAGATCAACGTTTGCTAAACATGTCTCATAAGGAAGCAACCATGCCATATTATTCCAAAATATCAAGGTCCTCTTCACCACGCTACATTACAATATCCAGCTGTGTTGTGAATCGACAGTACTTTATTAACTTGGAAATAACTTCAATAGATTTGGTACCTGGTGTTGCGCACTATGGAAACCGATGACGACAACAGAGGAAAAAAGTAATTCTAGTAGGTAGAAATATAGAAGGAATATCAAATGGTAGTACAATGTCTATTATATACAATACATATATTATATACATGTCTATTAAAACAAATAATGTCGAGTTTTACTTAGCTTATGAGGTACTTGAATCTTTTACTTGGGGGGTATTGGAGCACGAGCTGTAGGATGAACTGTAATTATTTAGCATCTCATAAATAAAGTGTATTTGCATAGGTACTTAGCATAAATAATTTGAATCACACATTTTAATGCTAATGATTTTATTGCAACTGGCTGTATAACTACTAAAAAATCATGTGATATATAACTTGATTGTTAATTATCAACTTATTTCGGTGCAACTTATATTATCTGAAGAGACGCTTCATTAACCTTGTATATCATTAGTAACTATCCATAAATCTCAAGAAAATTCTAGCGTTTGGGTTAAATTGTATCAGAACTATGCCGTAGATAGTGATTCCAGACAATATCTACAATGCATTTCAAAAATTAATTTGATGAAGGTATATTAAGTGGAAAAATACTTGGAAAATAAGTTTAAAGTCAATGGTAAAGAACCCAGCAGCCGTTATTTCATATCTTTCATGTAGTGTTTGTAGAGACAAGGAATTGAACTGAAATGAAAATTAGTTAATATTTGGATAATGATACACTTCTTGTTTGATTTATTTTTTTACCTCTTTCCTAACGCCATCTTCCCTTGTTTTGTTTGTCTCTTGAAATAAAATATTTTTGAATTTGGAAACCTAAAAACGAAATAACAATGACCGCTGGTCTTTTGAATAGAAAAAACATTTACCTCTGCAAGATACATTTCAGTTGGTATAGCGTATATTAGAAATATGGTGATCTGAAGCACTGTTCCAGAAGCCAACATTTTTAAAAATTTTTGAAAGTCCAAACCAAGCTGCTCCTTGTACATAGTTATTATAGAGGAGATATTAAATATAAGAATAACCGCAGTAGAGAAATTTACTGCAAGCATAAGCAATAATGTTATAGAAAACATTGAATTTATATCACTCAGGCATTGAAAGAAAGTTTGATATATGATGGTCATTTGCCTGACAGATTTCGCCGCTATTACTGTGCCCTTATCATGCTTCAACATTTGGACGTTAATAGCAGAATTTAAGCAATGCAAAACATGTTTGGCTGTCAAAATCAATATAGCGTACTTTAAGAAAAACATCAGATCTGCTAAAAATATGCAATCGACCGCAATTTCTCGTAGCAGGTGGAAAATTGAGTTAATTTCAATTGGATGTTCCAGTGTCACAAAGTAGATGAAGTAAGCAGTAAATACCACACACGTTCCTAGAAGATATCTAATAGTCACCTTAAAGAGCTCATGCTCCATCGTTATATCAAGGTTAAGCATAGAGGACTCTAGATCTGTTAGGGCATTAAATATTCTTAGTAGGCGGTTATTATTGAACTTGGCTACAATAATGTTGAAAACTAGATACAGCAAACTGAACGCATTGTACACCATAAAAACTATCGACTCTAATAATGACAGAGCATAGTATTCTGTCATCTGGTAGTTTACGCATATAGCCGTTGCCATAATGGCTAAGTGAAATACGCTTGATATTACTAGGTGAACATGGTTAGGTTTTAAATAAGTTCTGGTAGAATTCTTTTCGATTGTGTATGATAAGAAACCACAAAATTTTAAAGTTCTATATACCGGTTTTGCTGTTTCATATACAGTAGACATTATAGGGTTAAAATATTTCTCTTCTATGATATTCTCTCGTTTCTATCGAAGTGACACCCAAGATTAAATTGAATGATGTTATGGAACAGGGAACCATTCAATTTATTTCTAACATGAAGTCATGCATTAACGTAATTAAATAGTTAGCGGTAATGACTGACAATTAAACGTACAAGTAATGTTTTTAAGACGTACGTACTGCTGTGTACTGATGGTACCAGCATAAATGCAAAATGAAAAGTAAAAAAAAAAAGAACATTTAAATTTACTAGCTCAGCGGATAAAAATATAAAAGGGCGCAAAAGAACTAATAACCTCAAGGTTATTTTCACAATTGAACTAATCATGAAAAATAAAATGTGGGTGAAAGTAATCAAAAATAAAAGAATTGAAATTTTGAATGAATTGAATCATTAAATTTATTTTCATAAAAAAAAAAAAAAAAACATTTAATTACAATGATGCAGAAATAAAACCATGAATTTAAGATTCTGGCCAAAAACAAAACTGCAATAGACTCTACCATTAAAAAGGATGATGCAAGTCCTTCAAACAAACAAAGGACAAATTTGTTCTAAAGAAAATCCTATATCACAAAAAATCCACGTGGTCTCAAAATTCCAACACACTAAAATTAATTTAAACGTGGATAAAACAAGTATATAAATACAATTGAAATATAAACACAAGCACAATGCTTCTTTTCACCTACACCGAGGTGATTAATTATTAAGAATAAATCAGAAAACTAGAAACGGAAAATTAAACTGTTTAAACAAAAAAAAACAATTTCTTCTAGAACAATATTATAAAATAACTGATCTTACATCCGACTTGTGTACACAATAAAATACAACAGCAATTATTTAATGAGTTCCTAGATGGACGATTTAAATATCAATTTAAACGAACAAATCTTAAAATAAAAATGAATTACCAAAATGGTAGCAAGAAAATAAATAAACTGTACTCACGCTCGTCATCTGGTAACTGAGTGCCCCTGGGTAACACGGTCGCATATATAAATTTTTACAATGCGTCGCAATGCAGCGCAGGAATCGCAAAGAAAATTCTAGCATATAAACTACAAAATATACAATACTGATGAACGCAATATGTACAAATAAATGAATTTAATTTAAACAACTGAACAATTAAATACTTAATTTCATCAAACAAATCTATTAACAAAATCCTGTCAAAACAAAATATTAAAATTGTGGACACTCTATCATTACATTGATAAAGATGATTTGGAGGAATTAATAAAAATACAAATTTGAATTTCCGGAAACCCGGGTGCCAGACCACAGCAGTATGTATAATAACCATATTGATAATGATTTTTCCAAATAACTTTATATCACAACTTACTGCCTAATTATTATAAGGATTTTACAGCTTTTTGGTTGAAAAAAAAAACTGCTATAAGTTGTAATGATAATGATATTTTGTTCTTATATTTTAATAAGGAAATACACTGAGAGAAAGAAATGCGTTAACCTAACAATAACTACTATGTTAACACAAAAGGTGTTAACGCAACAAATTTTGTATTTAATCCAACTAAAATGAGTCATTTGCGCAACTATTTACTTATGTTAAAAAAATCTGTTGACTGAAGAAACTTAGATGGTTGAAGGTAAGGTTTTTGTTTGGATGGACCGAAATGGTGATGTTAAAACAAAAAAATCTTAGTAGTTGACGGAAAACATTCATAGCATAATATTGAAACTAAAAAATGGTTAACTTAACCAAAAAAAGATGTTTTGCGCTTTGCGCATCTACATATGTAGATCTTAAAAGTATGGGTATATAGGTACCACGTTATACGTTTTATGTATAGTAATTATTAGAAAGCCCTTTTCTAGAAAACAATATCATAATTACAATGTGTATTACTTCTACTTTAGCTTGTAATACGATTTAATAAGTCAGTATTTGTATATTATGGAATGTACCTATATTAATGTACATAGGTATATTACCTATACCGTCAGATACTCATTTGATCAATGTTGTGGCGTGATTTGATCGGTTGCTTGCTGTTGCAAACCATCAGATATCAGATTGTCTTCGTTCGTGGCTCGTGATATCGTGATATATTGTGAGTTCTAATACTAGCCAGGGGGGACGAACGAGTAAAAGAATTGTTAATTCAGTGGGGATTTGAATATCTAACCTCAGTGTTTGCAGGTAAGCACATTTTGATTCTTATGATGTTTTGACAAACGAACGCCATATTAGCTATTAGCACAACATAATGCAACGGTATACTTTATGTTTGAACGGATATATTAAGATCGAAAATATATCGTGTTTATTAGGTTGTAGAATACATTTTCATAGGTATGATATGGGATGTATTTTGCATTACTACATAAACGAACGGAAATTATTTACTTTGCGTCACTTTAATTCCAAATTAAAATATTATAGTTTTAACTTAGTTAAATAAACCGCCAGAGATTTCAAATATACAGATAAGTAATAAGTGTATTGTGCTTTCAGCCGCTGAAATGAAGGCGCTTTTACGAGTTTTTGGAGTGTTGGTTGGAGAATTTATACCGATGAATGATCCAGTTGGGGAATTACATAAATCTCTGCGACAAATTTGTGAACTTGTTGGACAGGCATCAATTACTTTAAAGGACGCCGAATTGCTAAAAGTATTAATTGCAGAGCATAATACATTGTATCTTAAGCTTTTTGGAAACCTCAAACCGAAGTATCATTTTTTAGTTCACTACCCTCGAATCATGACGGTTGTAGGACCTCTTGCGAATATTTGATATGAAGGAAAACATTGCGTATTCAAATTAGGTAATAAACCTGTTTCTTCTAGAATAAACATTCCTTATACCCTGACATTAAAACATCAACTTCATTTTAATTATAGAATTTTGTCTAAAACAGAATTTGAAGAAAATTTCGCTTTAGGGCAGTATATCTCTTTCAAACAATTTAATGAAATCAAATATACTGGAGCAATAGCAAGCTACTTGATGCCAGAAAGTGTGCCAGACCGTATTTGCTTCTTGTCCTGGGTTAAGAGATATGGCGTTTCTTTCAAATCGGATTTGTTTATATCCTTTGAATTTAATAATTTTTGTCCCGGTTTTGGCTATATTCAAGAAATTTTGACTCCAAATGATAAAGATATTTCTTTTGTAATACAAGTGTACGAAACATTAGAATATAATGATCATTTTCAGGCATTTATTATAAGACAAACGGATGAAACACGTTGTATTTATATGAAGGAACTAATTTATTGCAATTCATTTATATTACATACGTTGTCAGATGGTCGGAAGTGTATTCAAATGTATTTGTAAATAAATATTTTTAGGCGTTACTTTTATATACCTACTATTATTGTAAAGTGTACTTACATATTTGGTATTTTATAACTGCTGTAAAGTTATTAATAAATATATGAACCTAAGTTAGTCATGTTTTGTTTTCAAACCCCAATTTGTAATTAATAAAATTTCCAAAAGATCCAAAATGAGATTATTTGAATGAACAAATTTTTTGCTTCAAATCAACCAAAAAAAATGTTTTGTAACACTCTTAATTTTGTGCACTCAACACGTTTTATTTGCTAATGTAACCATAAAGATGCATTGAAGCAAGAATTTATTTTTGTAGTTTCAACACAATTTCGAAGTTACGCTAAGCAGCAATGCTCGTTAAACAAAACATTTTTTTTTTGTTCTAACATACTTAGAGCTGTATTGACAAATCAAAACCAGTGTTACATCAACTAAACTGAAGTGTTGCATTAACGATTAAACTTATTTAAATTGAAACTGAGGGTTCAGTTGAATCAACGAGTCTATTATTTTTAAGTTAACAAATATATTCCAACAAATCGTAAATTTTAATCTAACAATAAATTTCGGTGGGCCGTATTTAATGCAATTTTTTTGGTTGGTTATGCGTATTTTGGTTAAATCAATGCATTTCTTTCCCTCAGTGTATGACGATTTTAATATAATTAACAAATATATAGTTCAGATGAACAGTGTGGAGATACCACTCTTCCACCAACCTATCAAACCCTTAATAATAAACAAAATGCAACTAGTATACACGCCATAATCTATGCTACAAACTAAAAACTATGAAATGTGGTAATCCAAAGTACGTCTGCCGGGTTGTGCATACCTTAGCTTTCATCTTATACGGTACAGAATTGAAGTACACATAAGTTATCTGACAAGATTCAAAAAGAATTGAATCTTGACATATTTGCAGATTAGGTAAGATTAGTTCGTGAGAGAGTATTCGCATAGTTGGATTAATCGTCTACTTAATACTCTTGAGGTAGCTTAGCATCTTGCTGACAGAGCTTGTTTTCAGGTCTTTTAGAAAAACAGTAGTATGTGCTTATTTATTAACAGCGTGAAGAGAGAGGGTCCCAATATTGAGATCTGCTATATACCAGCGCCAACTTGCGCAATATTCAGTTAATAAAATCTTTTAAATTGCCAACAACCCAAACATGTTTAACTTTGTTGTAATGCACGCATGGTATGTGCTACTTATCTGTATATTCGGTTCCCTTCCGTTCAACCGGTACTTCAAAATGGTGTGGAAGGATAGTGGTTGGGTTGGGAAAAATCTCATTCGACCCATTTAGGGATATTAATTTATTTATTAATATATTTATTTTTTCATTACGTAGTAATGGTGTAAATCACAAAAAAAAATGCAAAATTCTGGAGTTTCAGGGATGTCTTTTACCCTCAAAACGCAAAGTGCTACTAAAAAGGTAAGCGGTAAAACAGTATTTGATAAATTGCAGATCCAATCTTTTTGAATATTTTCATTACTGGTGGTTGAATGTTTATTAGATAATGATGCAAGCTTTCTTTGGTGCCTTTTTTTGATTGTTGCAAAGAGTTTTTCGTACGTAAATTTAACTTTATTTAAAATAGTGTGTGCGTTTGTAAGGCCTACTATACGCTCCAACAACCTTTCTTTTTTTAAAGTATTATAAACTGCATCAGTAATTAAATTGTTTAAACAAAATCTTTTAAAATTGTTAACTTTACTTTGAAATTTTGAATTAATATTGGGATTGTTAAAGACTATGTGTGACGTTTTGAAATTAATTATATATATTCAAACAGATACATTAACTACAATTCATGTCAACCTTTTCGATAAAAAAAAGCACCATTACTTCATTAATTGCTAGAACTATAAAATTAACAAATCCACAATACAGATCAGGAATATATAACAAAGTCAAAAACATATTACTACATAATGACTACCCTTACAAACTCATAGATAAAATATTTAGGAGCAGGTTACACAAGTATTACAACAACAATAGCAACACAACAAATAAGTAGTAAAAAAGAGAATAATGATCACACATATGTTCCAATACCATATATTAAAAATCTATCAGAAGAAATTAAAAACATTCTGTTACCACACGAATTAAAAATAGCACATAAACATCATAATAATTTAAACTGTTACTTCACTAAATTGAAAGATAAAGTTCCCCATAACAAACAAATGCATGTAGTTTACAATATCCCATGTAATGATTGCAAAGGCGTATACATCGGGCAAACTATGCAACATCTATCTGAAAGACTAAATGGCCATAAATACGCAAACAATAGCACAGCCCTAAAAAAAACACGTAATTAATACAAAACACACATTTAATTTTAATAATACCTCTAGATTAGGTAAAGAAAAAAATTACAAAATCAGAAACATGTTAGAGCTTATACACATAAAACAAAATAATGATGCAATCAATGATAGAGTTGAAATCCAAAATTTATCAGCTATTTATAATTCGATCCTATAATTACTTTTAGAACAGACCTGGTATACGATCTTTCCTTATATTATATTTGTTTGTTAAAAGAAATAATATTGTAAAAACTTGTTTGTTTGTAAATGCTAAACTTGCTTTTCTATAATATTAAATTCATTCTGCTTTAAATACACAAACACGCAAGTTGAATTTAAAATCTTTATTGTAATTTAATTAAATATCACAAATGGTCCACAAATTTAATAATAGAAAAAAAAGTATTAATTTAAACACTAATTAACAAATATAACTGTAAAGAAAATTAACCAAGTTTTGTATAATTTTTCATATCTATTTTTCAGTAAGATCAAAGTAAAATATGAATAGCGGTTCTGTTCAACATTAAGAAAAAGAATAATAACTTTGAACTGTGTGTACGGCATTAAATATTATTTTATTGTGGTTTTGTATATTTCGGTGCTTTATAACTACTAGAGCTGAAACATTTACACCAATAATACTGAAATTAATCAATGAGTAATTATTTTAATCCTAAAATAACCAATAACAAATTACTCCTATCAAAATCATTCAGAGATTTTGTTTTTTATTTACATGTTCTACCACACAGAAAAAAGCGAAAAAAATATATATAATAAACCTAAATGTATACAGTCTAATATAACAAAAAGCCAAATTGACATCTTAAACCAAACTCAAAAACCACCCTTCAAAGTGGAAAAATAGTGATAACTTTGAACTGACTAAACGGAATTAGTTCTTAATTTTTTATAGAATGCCCATAATCAGTGTTTACTTATATAATTTTTTGAACGTGATAGCTTAAGCAATTCCGGAGAAAAAAAATATTTAATTTCTCCACCCTTATGCTAACATCTCGAATGGGGTGGCATCAATTGAGCTAAATTTTGGTATTTGCAGTACGTGTGACAGTAGTACTCATTTGCTTTAATTTCAGCCCGATAGCTTTAGGGGCACTTTTCGATAGCTTATCGGAGTAGAGCATTTATGAGGTGGAACTTACTAAAATTTACTACTAGCAAAGCTTTATTGATTTCAAAATATTTAGTGATCTAGCATAAAACCATGAATAGTTCCCGCTGTGGGATTAAACTGCATCAAGACAATTGTATAACTTGTGATGGCGGCTAATATCTGTAACGTGACAATTTAATTTAAGTAAAATTTACCTACTTATCTATGGAGGAACATACCGAAAACCATAACTTCATATCGATGGTAAAGAATTCAGCAGCAGTAGTTTCGCATTTCTCATGTAATAATTGCAAAGATAATGTGTGCAGTTCTCTCCTAAGTTTATCATTTTTCCTTTCGTTCACCACTCTAAATAAAGTTATTTTCATTGTTGTAATCTAGAAAAAATAGTGAATGTAACGTTCAGACCAGTAAATGTTTTAAAGAAACATTTACTTGTGCAAGATATAGTTCTGGTAGGATAATATGCACTAAAAGCATAATCATTTGTCCCGTAATTCCACCTAATAACATTTTCCAAGTACTCTGGCTATACCAAGTGTCGTCTCCCGTTATTAAAAATAAGCAGTTGAACACGTTTAACACAGTAAAAGAGAATTTTGCTCCTATTTGAAATAATATGGTCAAAGAAAATGACGAGTTGATATCCTTAAAGCACTGAAAGAAATCTTGACATATTTTGGAAAATTCTTTCATTTTTTCAGGTTCATTTTCGAATCGCATCGCCTGGGCATCAATACTCGAGTTTAAACAATCCAAAACATGCCTCGAAATTAAGATCAGAATAGCATATTTTAACAAAAATATCCGATCAGATATAAACATTAAGTGCGCTCCAATTTGCTTCGCAAACATGGAAATTGTTTCAATTTCCGTAATGTTTCGTAGGCCGAAGATCATCACAAGGACGATTTGGAACATACACGCCATCCATGTGCATGCGACACACCTGACTGCTATTTTTAGGATTCTGTATTTCATGTTTATATTATGGTCCAGCATTTGTACTTCAATATCTGTCACCTTGTTCATTATAGTTAACAAGTTATTGTTTTCGAATTTTACGATAATAGCATTAAAAACTAGGTACATCGTTTGTAAAATGCCGTACACAATAAGCGCCATATATTCTAGAGTTGAGAGTAAATCTTCGTGAGATAATAGCAAGTAATTCGAATATATGGCAAAGTGTAGCATTAGTAGATAGACTGCGCTTGAAATCATCAAGTGACGAGGGTTTGGTTTCAAATAAGTTTTTGTGGAGAATTTTTCGATGTTATACGATATAAAACCAATATATTTTAAAATTTTGAACACTGTCTTACTACTTCATACAATGACGACATTGTGTTATACAATATTTGCTGGTTTTACTGTGTTCACGTTAAGGAAAAAGTTATATTTCCAACCCAAATTATGGCTAGATACATTAACTTGATCAAGTATTGACCAATTATTTGGTAAACACTTCCGCTTATTTGACAATGATATATGCTTACGAACAGCTAATGTTATTGTTTATATGTTATTGTTTTGGAATTTTATGGTAATAGTAAAATTGAAATACTGGATATATACTTCTAAAATACTATTCACTAAAAACGATATAAACTTTAAACCATATATTTTATAAGATTACCGTAGGAATCTCGCTGCGAATAAACAAAAACAGCAAATAATAGATAGGTTTTATTATACAATATTTACCAGCTCAACGTATAAAGTACTTACACGTAAGTAAAACTTATAAATGCACACTTAACTATAGAATATGCTTTATTGTTCCAAAGTTGCTACTAGCTTACACAAAGTCCTGTAAAAAAGTTTCGAAAGTTCCCGCACTTGGATCAAACTGCACCAAAACTATTGTATATCTAGTTATTGCTGACGATATCTAAAACAAAATTATAAAAGTTTGACCAAATTTCACTCATTTGATGTATTCCTACCGTAGAAAGTACCCTCATGTTGATGGCGAAGAATCCACCGGCAGTGATATTGTATTTTTCGTGTAATAGTTGTAAAGATAGTACATGCAGCTGAAATTACATCATTGAATTTAATCAAAATATTCTTTCCCAGTTCTTTCGACAAAGGAGTAAATACATATAAGAGAACAGGTAATGAAACTTCCATTTATTATATATTGCTGTGCATATTTTGGTTTTTAATATTAAGCAGGTATACGCAGGATTCAAATTTGATTGCAGCAAAGATTTTATTTAGAGGTCAAATGCGTCTGCTCTTGACGGGAAGGAAAAAAAAAATTGTAAGGTAAAATCCCATAGCGGAGTCCATGATTTTTCGGCGGGAGAAATAAGTGGTCTATTTGACATGAATAAATGTCAGGATTGATTTTGACAATTTAATACATATTCTTATCTAGTATGTGAACTCACCCAACCGAGATTTTTGTTAAAAATTATATTGACTTGTCAATTGAGATGTTATATACAAAAAAAAAAAAATATGGGGAGATTATAATCCTGGCAACTTTCTGTACTACTGGAGAATAAGATAATATATTTGGCGCCCAATGTGGGGCAAACTTATATACTAGATATTTTGACATCATAGAGAGAAGTAAAGTGATTTATAAAAAACAAAGGGGATAGAACAGAAGGAAGTGGACAAGTCATTAAAGAAATTTTTTGCAATGTATATGAAAGATAGGTTGGATGAAAGGAAGCAAATCATTTAATTGCTAGCGGAAGTAAGGGATTTGAGAATAGGAATTAAAATCAAGTTTTAAAGGCGGAGGAACTTCATATTATGAATCAAGGAGCAAAGATGACATTGCAAAGGAAGAGGAAAAAAAATTAGAAACTTTAGAAATGCAAAGATTTGAAAACATACACGGTTTTACGGCGACAAATGAACAAAATGAAAAATATTATGATGCTTACGATTTTGATGATAATTTTGCATGCGATTCTGAGTGTAAAATTATATTATCCTAGCAAAGAGGGCCGGTATGATTATTGTTTAATATGAGACCACAGTTTTAAAACTGCGGACGCTATAGCAAACTTCTCCTAGATCCCTAACCACAAACTGCACTATACTGGACGTACGTTTCAATGGCAAAGCTATCATCATCAGCAGAAATACTGAACTACACTAAAAGTACCCTAATATATACCTAAATAAAGTCATGGTACAATGATCATGGTCATTGCTGACTGCCAACTGCTTAACTAGTCATTAATTCTAACTCCTGATCTGATCTACTTCTTCTACTTAATAAACCATAAAGACAAGAATTTAAGAGTCCTAAATCAGAATTCATTAAAATATGTTTGTTTTTACCGTGATCATTGTGCCATGACCTTTTTTAGGTAAAAAATAGGGTAGTTTTAGTGTAGTTATTCAGTTTAGTGTTTCTGCTGATGATGATAGCTTTGCTATTGAAACCTACGTCCAGTTTAGTGCAGTTTGTGGTGAGGGTCTAGAGAAGGTTTGCAAGCATTACCAGACCACAGTTGGAGTATTTTTGCCATCGGGGAAGCTATAGTTTCTGAAGAAAATGGTAGTAAAAACGATAAAGAGGCAAGTATTAATAGTGAAGATGATGAAAACTATAAAGAATTGAAAATTGAAAGTAAATCAAATAACGGGGAACTAGAACAAGTTAATGCAGAAAACTTACGGAATGAGGAAGACGACAATGAACAAAATTAACAATGATTTAATAAAATATAGAGAAATTATGAGCAAAGCAAGACGAGACTTACATTACATATTTACATTGGTTAAGAGATATGAAGACTTACCAATCTTTTTACAAGTAAGAAGATTAAAATTACTACAAATTAATCAACAAGCACAGAGACATCACGAAAAGAAAGTTAGAAAATTATTATCCGAGGCATCAATGCAACAAGCAGAATGGAATGCTATTGATTGGAAAAAGAAAAAGGAATACATGGTAACGAAGTTTGTTGAAAAAGCTAGATAGTTTACAATTTAAAGTTAATTATGTTAATATGAGTTCATTTGCAAATTGGGAACGAAAAAATTAAAATTTAAAAATTTCATTGAAAAAAATTATTAAATCTTTATTGCGCGGAATAAGTGCTGTGGCATATTTTGATTTTTAATATTAAGCAGGTACACAGGATTCAATTTTGGTTGCAATAGGAATTTTATTTAGGGGTCAAATGCTTTTAACTGGAAGGACAAATTTTTGTAAGATAAAATCTCATAGCTGGAGATCATGATTTTTCGGCAATCTTTAGGAAATAGAAGAAATAAGTGGCGTATTTGACATGAATAAATGTCAGGATTAATTTTGACAATTTGATATATATCTTACTAGTATGTGAACTCACTCAAACTGATATTTTAACTGTTTTTTGTTAAAAATTATTTGATTTGTCAATTGAAGATTCATTGGTACGAAAATAAGGTAAAAAAGCATATAATCCGGGCAACTTTTTATACTACTGGAGCATAATATAACAATATATATATCTTTTATTAAAATAGGACATCAAGGCCAGGTTTCCGTTACCGCGCGGAGATGGGATGGGATGATCTGAACGGAGTCTGCTCAAATGCTGTAGGTCAATCAACCTGACACAGAGTGGTGAACATAGATGTCTGAGTTTTTTTTTGAGCATTTTTGAATAGGTTTCTTTGACATTTTTTGAACTCCTTTGATATTAGCACTCGTACTTCAAAGGTAATAATAACGATTATCTGTCTAATATACGTGAAGTTGATCGTGGTGCCTCAAGGCTCAGACTGAGCCCTACCCTTCTCTCTAATTTTTATTAACGACCTTCCAAGTCCTTACAGCTGCTTTTAATGTTCTCTGTACGCCGACGACATTAACATAAATGTTATTCCCCCAACATATCCGCCTTATTTCAAGCAGCTAACCTTTTGTACACCCAATTGTGTGATTGGTTGTCTTGTAACGATCTTGTGGTCAACACTAGTAAAACAAATTGTATCTTATTTAAGAATAACAATAAATATAATATTAGTAATTTTGTATTAAATGGTAATTCTATTGAACTTACTAAATCATCGAAATTGCTCGGTATCATTATAGATGAAGGACTAAAGTGGGGGCCCCATATTGACAATCTTTGTTGTGAATTGGCCAAGATATGCTATGCTATATACAATTTGAAAAAGTCGTGCAGTACCTTTGTTCTTAAAACTTATTATTTCTCACATTTTCATTCAAAAATGACCTATGGGAGTAATTCACTGGGGATCTGGTTATGGCGTTAAGCGAATATTTCTATTACAAAAACGTGCTCTACGTATCGTATTTAACTTACCATATCAGGCTTCTTTGCAGAGATACTTTTAAGACTAATAAAATATTAACGTTTTATGATGCTTACATTTTGGAAGTTCTGTGTTTTGTTTTTAAATATAAATTGGAGTTTTCTACTGACACCTCACATGGTTACAATACGCGTGAAATTAATCATTTATTACCTCCCAAGCACAAATCATCGTTATTCCAGAAGAATTTAACTTATGTTGGCTGTAGGTTGTTCAATAAGCTACCCAATGAAATCAAAACATCCAATAATTTACACCGTTTTAAACATAAAGCTAAATCGTATTTAATGGAGTTATCTTGTTATTCAATCAATTATATTTTTTATAATTTTAAAATTTCATGTTATTCTTATTTTTCTATGGATATTCTCTTTATTGACGTTATTTTGTATGTTTCATAGTTTATATGTTTCATAGTTTGAAATAAAGAGCTATTATTATTATTAAAAAATAATGAGATATATAAATAATTTAATTGTTGCAGTAAATATATTAAATAAAAAGGAGTTGGAATACGAATTTAACCTGTTATTATTTTAATATCAATAAATAATTTTAGTTTTTCCTTACAAAAGGTGAGATAATTCAGGAATATTTACTTCAGATTTTCATTATGTTAAAGTTTTTGAACTATTTCCACAAAAAAAAATGCAACATTGACTTCAGGATGTCTGTAACCTAAATTATTAAACTCACACAAAACTTCATTTGAATTTTTGGTATTTTGACTAACCTCTCTTCTAATATCCTCCTCTGTTAAATGGGTCATCAATTTAAACAAAGTAGTTTTAAGTTTATCAATCTAGAACAAACAGAACTTACAAATTTCAATCAATTTTAAATAATTTAAAGCGGTTACCTCAGCTAAATATATTTCTGAAGGAATAATATACAATAGAAAAACGGTCATTTGATAAAAAGTCGAAATCAGTAGCGTTTGTAAACCATCACTAAGATTCTTCCCCGATGCCGTAAAACTTATCACTGAAGAGCAGCTGAATATGTGAAGAACTGTTAATGAAAAATTCGCCCCCATTTGGGAACAACATCGTTAGAGAAAATAGGGAATTAATATCCTTGATGCATTGAAAGAGATTTTGATATATATCAATGTAGCCTCTTATAGTTTCGACGTGAATGGCACGTGTTCTCACGAGATTTTTATTGTGATTTACTGCGACAGAATAAAGGTTGAAGTTTCAAAAGAAAGTAAAATGTGTCTCGCTGTCATGACTAAAGTTGCGAATTCTAAGAAAAATATCTGATCAGTTAGAAATATATAATTTACACCAATGTACCTCAGAAAGGCTGGAAATGATTTAATCTGAACGATATACTTTAAAGCAAATGAATAAACGAATGCTACCATGATCAAAATCCACGTCCCAAGAACGCATTTTATTGTCCTTTGGAAATGTCTGTACTCCATAGTTGCATTATAATGAAGCATTTGAAACTCAATATCTATTATTGTGTTTATTACGTTCAACAACTTCCTATTATTGAATTTAGAGATAACACCATTGAATGCCAAATACAATAATTCAAGCACGTTGAACGATAAAAATGCCATAAATTCTAGGGTGGACAACAATTTGTTATAGGCGATCAAATTGTAGTTGGAATATACAGACAAACATAATAATATTGAATGGACCAATCCCGATGTAACCAGATGACAATAATTTTGCTTCAAATATTTTTTCCTGTGGCAAATCATCGTTGCGTGTGGCAGCAAGCCCAAACGTTTTATAATTACCAATACAGGACTCACTATTTCGTACAAATTGACATTGTGCTGCCCGAGTATTGAACTGATCTGGAGACATATAAAGAGAGAAAATAACCTGCGCTATTGGCATGTATTGTGCATTAGAATAATTGATCGTCGCAAATAGATTGGTATCAATTAAAATGTGATGATTGTCTCACGCAACCGTTCATTACATTCTAATTGTGTATCTTTAATTTAATAAATATTGTATAACGAAAGATCCAGTGAGAAAATAAAGACGTTGATAAAGACTGGAACGTTACAGTAGCACCTTTATTTAGTTTTAAGTATGAGTAATGAATTTGTTAAATAAAAGCATAAAAAAATTGCGATGTTGTGATTAACCTGGGAAAAAGATATATGATAATCTTATAATAACACCTGTGACACTGAAAACGATATATTTCCAAATATCCTTCTACCAAACTTCACTGTATTGGACGTGTGACCATGTTTAATTAAACCGCGATCAATCTCAAGTTTCGTCCAATTTCCCGTTTGATTTAACAAACAATAAATGCTGGAAATGCTTCGCTTTTTCTGAATACACCTCTTCAGAATGATTTCACATCTAGGTCAGATGGTCTTTCCATACTTTCTAATGAGCGACTGTGTGTCTGTAACAACTCGTATTTAACTTATTTGTGAAGAACCCCACTTTTACCGATTTTGGGAATGTGACCAATATTATTCGGGTGTATAAGAAAGGCGATCTCTCTAACATTGATAATTACCGCCTCATTTGGATTATCAATATCGCTTTATAATCGGTCGATCAGCACTTACCAATCTGGTTTTCTAACGCAGATCGCTTAGCGAATGCCTTGAGCAACGTCAGCTAATTGATGTCATTTATACGAATTTTGAAAAGACCTTCGATAGCCTTGACTATGGTTTACTTACATCTAAACTTTCTGTTTTTAGATTCTCTTCTTTTGTCACCAACTTCATCAGCTCCTATTTCGAAACCTTATTTTGTTTGTAACAGTCACTTTTCTAATAGCTTCATTGACTCGTCGGGAGTGCCTCAGGATCCAAACTGGCCCCGCTTTTATTCTGTGTTTATATTAATGATCTTCTATCTCTAATAAATTGTGAAACTCTGGCATACGCACACGACTTAATCTTTTTTCTATCTCCTGAAGACTCGCTCGCTCTCCAATCTAACTTGAACAATAACTGGGGTAAGCCTAGACAGCTCGAATTAAACATTGTACAGATGTATTCTACTTTGATCAGACTGATGTATTTAAACCTCTATTCATGATTTTTGACTCTCAATTGCGGTTTTCTAATCATATTAATCTAATCTTCAAGTGTGCCTCTCTTTCGTTTGGCTTCTTAATTCGTACTTGGAAATAATTCACAAATCTATATTTACTGATAACTTTATGCTATTCGTTTGTTCGTAGTAATATGGAATACGCTTCAATCATGTGGTTTCCGAATTATATTATCATCTTATTACTGATATAGTTTAGAAATGGATTTAGAAATATTTGGACTTTAAATCTGCTAGCGTCTCTACCTCCTTCATGTCTGCGACTATCGTAACTCACTGAATAGGTTTAACTTGAGGAACTGGAGGTACTCAGGCAGAAATATTTCCGGAGAGATCTATTGGAGCCATCGAAAGTTCTCAAGTTTCCACTGGGCAAGATGCTGGGTTTTATAGAGAACACCAAGCTGCTCGAGTGGAAATAAGAGAATTAATAGGGATGGTACAATGAACACCTAGCTCAAATGCCCGGACATTAAGTGCCCACCCTAACTTTAATGAATGAATGAAATGAATAAATAGGTTTAACTTTCAAACTTTATCTGCTAGCAGGAACCTTATAAAGAGGGATAAATTATCTTTCTTTAATTCATATTTTTTCCTGAGGCTCCAGTGTATAGATGTCTTGCGTTAGTGAATGATTAGATCGGGAAGATTTTTTTGTTTATCTTCATGTAGATCAATGTCATGTTTGATACTGATTGGATCCCTTTTTGTGGTTTTTTACCTTAAGGAAAGTCTTCAGTATCTTTTAGCTTTTATTATGGTTTTTGAAGGGGTAAGTGAAACGGAAAATGCAAATATTAGAATTTAACCATTAGAGGAAGTCTTATTATTTTAAAAGGATATCAGTTCTATTCAAAATCACGCAAATAACTCTCAAAGGTTGCTGCTTTCGGGTCAAACTGTAGCAAAACTACTGTATATGTAGCAATTGCTGACATTAGCTGAAATAGAAACCTTACACACTTGAAGGAAACTTATTTATTTCAAGGGTATCTTACCGCAAAGACTAATCTCATATTGATGGTGACGAATCCAGCGGCAGTAATTTGAAATTTCTCATGCAGATTTTGTAAGGCCAGCATATGCATCTGAAATCACACTTCCATAAAAATTGGGACTTGTTAATTACTGAAGAAATTCTTTCTGATATGGTATTAGTTTTCTAACGAGAAATAAAACTACTCAAACTGTAAGCGGACCAACCTCTCTTCTAATATCCTCTTCATCTTCTTGATTTATCAATTTAAACAAGGTAGTTCTTAGTCTAGTTACCTAAAATAAAATGCCGAAGAAAAGAGTATTTAATTCAAAGTTCAAAATGTCAACATGTTAAACACTTACCTCTGTCAGGTATAACTCCGAAGGAATGATATGCATTAGGAAAATCACTGTTTGATATATGGTTCCGGCTACTAACATCTTTAAAATCTCTCGTGATCCTTCAGTATTATGCCTTCCTGACATTATCATGTTCACCATGTAGCAACAGTTGAATACGTGCAGTATAGAGTTTGAGATATTTGAACCAATTTGAAACAACATTGTCAATGAATAGTAACAATTAATATCGTTGAAGCATCCAAAGAAATTTCGATATATTGCAGTGCATTCCTGTAAGGTTTTAAGACCACCCTTACGATTTTCATTACGATTTAATGAAGCGGAGATATTTGAGTTCAAATGACGTAATATATGTCTGGCCGTCATGATTGAAGATGCATATTTTAAGAAGAAAATCTGATCCGTGAGGAATATGTAATTAACTCCGATATTTCGCAGAAGTATTGCAATTGATTCAACCATTATTGCGTATATCCGGGCAAAATGGAAAATGTAGATAATGGAGACTAAAATCCAGGCTGCGATAATCCACCGAATTGCCATTTTGAGACTTTTGTGATCGATAATCACGCCATTTGTAACATTTTGGATTCGAGATCTGCCATTTCGTTTACTATGTTCAGCATCTTGTTATTATTGAATTTAACAACTATACTGTTGAAAAACAAATAGAGAAATTCCAGCAGGTTATATATTAGTAGTGCCATAAACTCTAATGCAGAAAACAAGTCTTTATAAGCAACTAGTTTGTAGTTTGAATATACAGAAAAGCATAGTAAGATTGCGTGAGTCATGCCTGATATAATCAGATGCCTATAATTAGGTTTCAAATGTGGTTTTGTGTAACGAATTTCCAGTGTATAAGACACAAATCCAGTATACTTTAAAATTGTAAGCATAGGTCGCATTGCTTCGTATAGTGTTGACATTATGCCGTTGAAGGTTCTATTACTGATCTGCTTAGGAGAACTACTAACTTCATAACGTGCAGTTAGTGTATGTGTGCGTGTGTATTTCTTAGAGTAATTGAAGTCGACGAGCAATTAGTTTTAAGTAAGTTCCATGTAACACCCTGCTATTACTAACGGGTTGTTGTTATATTAAATTAAACCTTCTGCGTTCGAAGCGAGTAAGATTACTAGCAAGCTATGAGGAAATTAATGTAACGCAAGATATAAACACAAACAAACTATGTCGAAAGGGAAGTAATAATAATAAGAAAATGTGTAACTATTGAAATAATATAAACTTTTTTTGTTTTCTACCACAATTACTATTCTAAAAGACTCATTGACTCGTCGAGAGTGCCTCAGCATCCAAACTGAGGTTACTTCCTTTCTGTGCTTATATTAATGTTCTGCTGCCTGTATACAGTGTGGGTCACGACGAGCTTCCATTAAAAGTTTATGCAGAAGCAAATAAATGCAAAATTTGAAAATTTTTGCCAAAATAGTTGCCAACTTTGTTATTTGAAATGGAAAGGTAGTATTTTTATTTCAAATTTGGATACTACTCTGAATTTTAGGTTTATCTAACATATCATTCCCTTAATCTTTATGCTTTACAAGATATTCGCTCCTTTTTAAATAATTTTGTATTATGCAGTGGTACACGAACTTTTAAGTTGCTTGCAGTTGGTACAGTGCAATTTTTTCATTTTTATTGTAAATATTATCCACCAAATGGGGTATCTATTTCCAACAAAGAAATTAAGAAAGATTAAACTCACTGCAGGAAGAGAGGAGGTAAAAGAAAAGACCTTCAATTTGCGATAACTCATTTTTTTTTAGATGGTAACCCCTAAGTTTCTGTGCGCCAATCGATGGACCATCAAAAAATACGTTATAAATGTTAAAAACCGTTTTTAGCTGAAATGAATGGTTTAGGAGATATTGCAGAAAAACTATCGCAGCATAATCATTACAATGTGTGGGTTCTAAGTGGCCATGATTGACCAATGACAATAACTGTCACCATAAATAAATGCAATAGACGATGGCATCAGTATCTTACTCTTGTTTATTATCTACACAAAATACACAGAAAAAAAATGTGGGAACATTTAAAAACATCTGTACAACAATTTGTGTAACGCATAAGGACAAAGACAATATATTTAAAAAATTCACACAAAATTGTAGTTAATAATTTAGCAGATTATATCAAACAAATTGTGTGATTTCTTTACTGAATTTTATGTAACTGTACTACACAATTTCTATTGATAGCATACACATTTTTTTTTGAGCACGGTCATCTATCTGTGTAAATTTTTAGAACTAAAATTTTAAAAAATTACTATAATTTTTCAAACAATTAGAAGTAAAATGTTACACATATAGTGTAGGTTTATTATATAATATTGAAGGAACGTTTATTAAAAAAATCTCATTGTTACTAAACCGACTTTATTTTAAAAATGTCACATACAAAACATATTCACAAAAATTAAAAAAAAAAACATCTGCGACCTATAAAAGTATTTATGTTGACTTTTACCATAAAGCAAGGCTGGTTGTCATTATAGAGTATATAGGAAACAATCTGAATTTCGTCAGCATGTTTATGTCTATTAAAACTTATAGTTCTTAACATATTACAACGTCACGTTTCTTCTGAACATCTTGGCTCTAAAGTGACAATATTGCTACAAGTCTTTTGAATCATTTCTTGTCCAATAACATAATTTCTTGGTTTAACAATTTAACAATTTAGACATTTGAATTCAGAATGAAAATTTTCATTTTGTCAAAACTGTTTACAAAGAGATCTTAAAACTCTTTGTAAACGTTCTTACCCAACATTTCACTCAGTAATAGCCACACAGCTTTTATGTTATCGATGTTTTTGTATATAATATTTACCAATATTTTAATGACACAAACTACAAAATTTCGTGGAAATAAACTATTATTTTAAAATATATATTATATGATTTGCCATATTTTCATGTACTTGCTCTTTTATGATGTTAATTATGTGGCTGATTACAGCAAATCGTGCTTCAGTTGCTGTTTAATGACAAAAAAATAAGTTGACTTAATTGAAACAGTGCTATAGGGTTGATGATGGTGTGATGACCGAATTGATGACTGTAAAATTTGAGTGAATTTTAATGTTTTCAGAAGGAATTAATGTTGGAAAATTCTCCGTAACAATTCGAAAATGAGCATTTGTAAGACTTGTTTTCATAATTGTGAAGTTGCCGTGAATGAAAAATGTATGCCTTGCCAAGTGGTAAAAGTTAATTACAAAAATTACAAGGAAACATCTTACGTGAAATCTTAATGTTACACACTTATACAATAATTATAATAATAAATAATATAAAAATATATAATAAAACCATTCTTGATTTCTATTTCTGATGGACGCCATCGATTCTGACCTCTGGATTTCACTTTAATCGGATTCTTGTCCGATACTTAACGTTTCTTCACTTAAAGCTGACGACGTAGAGGATCCTGTTTCCTATGAAAGTAAGCAATTATTATAATTTTTGTTGAACTTGTTAATTTACTGAGAATAGTAACTTAAACCAATTTCGATGTTGCGTTAAATTTTAATAGTAATTTCTTTGAGTAAGGACATCGCCGACTTTATTTAGATGGTGACATCAAATTTTTAACTGCTAATTTTAATAGATAAATCAACATTTTAACACGGCACAAATAATTAACATCAGATTAGGAATGAACATTTTTTAATTATTACTGTTATTATTATTATTATAACTTAAACGATTAAATGTAACTAGCAATTACGAGGTGACCATTTAAAAAATGTGGCTGACGTCATTAGTAACAATCGTGAAAAATTAATCGTCGAAATATCTGTCGTCATAAATTGATATTCATGTTCAATATTATTTCATTGTACTCGTTCCATAATTTTGCCACAACTGTATACAAAAAAATTAAGAAACTTAACTTAAGAACACACAATTAGTTTTATGGGGCAGACTTACTATTAGAGAACCTGCACTAAATTTTTATGCGGACACTGGGTTGGAATTAATTTTTCTAAATCCTGGTAATTTAGATACAGAAACACCTCTTCCATCTATTTGCTCTTCTACAAAATAAATGTTGTAGTAGACACGAGACAGTTTTTAAGATTCTAATTTCTAGGTATAGATAATATAGATATATATTTTAGCAAGTAAAATGTGCGCAAGTGTACACACAGTACGAATATGTACACATGCGCACACTCATCATCGAGATAGTCACGTAGACAAGCAACACAGGATAAAAATAATGGCCGCATTCGAAGCACGAATACGATGGAAAACTCTACATTATAAATACAACCTTTCTTGAACGCTAATTTTGCTTAGTTCAAATATAATTGCGATTTATAACTTCCACTCTTAACGTTTTTTTTTTTTTTTTTGGAATAATCGTCCACACCGACAAATATGACGTGATGTTATAATCAGCTTACGTTTAGAAACACTACACAAAATGGCTATACCTGACACGTTTACTGATTCTGTTGTCTGTCATTCTTCTGTTACGTATTGTCATTGTCAACAGCTCTCAAACCGTTAGGGAGCAGTTGCTTGCATGTTCTAAATGCGGCCAACATTTTCTTATAAAACTTTGATTTCATACATTACATACATTAAAAAGCATTTCATACATTTAAAATTACTTTTCTATAGGTAGATATATGTGCATAACATCATTTACTACAAAAATATTCATATAATAATAATAGTTCGTCCCATAACCCGAAAAATGTTAATTTTTCTTTAATGAAATCATCCATACTGGTAAGAATTACATATATACGTATCCAAAAAGAAAATAATAACAAAGTGTCTACTTACATGTTTTTGCTAATTCTCGATTCACTGCAGTAACTAGTAAGCACGTAAGCAAGAACTACCGACGTTATCGACGTCAACGGTCGATGTGGTAATGAAATGGAAGGCGGATGTAAAATAGCTTCAAAAACTTGGCGCCAAACATTAAAAATTTAAAACGTTTCGGATTTATAATAAATGCTAAAAAATGTGCAGAGTAGAATGCGTCTATAGATTTTTCATTTGTGTATTGCCGTTTATATATAAGCCTATTTTATGTATGTAAATGTAAGGACATACATGGTATTTAGATAAATCCTAAATGAGGTAAATGTGGGGATTGTAATAACCTGTAAAATGCCTTATTTATACATTAAAATGTTTTCACTATATATTTTTATTTCATGAAAATAGTTGAAAATAAACAAATAGCATTTCACACAAAATATGAATTCTAATGTGTAAGATTATTTCGTTAGTTTTCCTATTTTTATACTTTTAGTTTCAATTACCACATAATAATTAGTTTTAAATTAATAATATCAATATATATAATCTTTCTAGGGCTAACCTTGATTGTGTAAGGTGTGAGTTATTAAGTGTGAGTGTAAATACAAGGACTGCCCCTACACAACATTGTTGAATTTTTTCAAACAATTTTTTACAACAATATTTTTGTCTTTTTTCTTAGTCGAATGTGAATTAACGCACAAAAATTGTAATAAAAATTTAGGCAATTGTGTTACAAATTGCAGCATTTTTTTTCACACTACGCTGTTGCAAAATTTTCCAAAGCATTTTTTTCTGTGTAAGTAGCAGAAAATTATAAATATTTATTCAAGAAACAAATGACCAATATATTATTTTTTTTTACAAATGTTGTTCAAAAGTTCTACCGCCTGCTACCTCCCTAGTAATTGTTCGTGCGTTGCGCGCTGAATTGACTCCGCATTTAAATCATTTATAGTTTTTCTAACCCTGTCAAACATATTAACTCGATCTTTGTAAACAGATTTTTTAAGATAACCCCACAAAAAGAAATCTACTGGCATTAAATCGGGAGATTTTGGGGAACATTTGAAGGTACCTTTGTTCGCCATCCATCTGTCCTCGAATATTTGTGTGAGGGAACGCCATATTCGGTCAGTATTATGTGGCGGAGCATCATGCATCTAATGCAACGAATTCTGAGCTTCTTGCGGTAGAAGACGTAGCGATACAAAAATAAAATTGCGTAATATCTCTTCATATAGCGCGCCAGTTAAATTATCGTCGTGGAAGAAGACAGACAGAATTATATCATTTTTTATAGCGGACAATACGTTGAGGCGTTTCGGAAATTTCGCTTTCGAATTACTAGAGGATTCTCGGAAGACCAAAAATGAGAATTGTATCTATTATATATTCCCCTGTTGTTGAATTTAGCTTCATAGATCCAAACAATATTGTTTGAAAACATATCATCTTCTTGCGTTTTGAACTAGAAACCACTCGTAGAATTCTCTTCGACGACTAATATCCAATGGTCCCATGTGTTAAACTAAATTAAAGGTGGAATTCTATGCACATCTGTAGCGTCTCTAAAGTTATCTCCAGATCTCTAAGCATCTAAAATGCATGCTTACAGACTTACACGTAATTCCTTATATATCGTACAGACGTGCATAGAAATCTACCATAAATGTAAAAGGGCACCATTTATGTCTTTTTTAAATTCTGTGACTTGTTTTAGAGGAAATTCTTATCGCTACTTCTGCATCCCGTATCGAATTTGTAGGACATGCCCTAAAATAAGCTAACACAGTGATTTCTGTGAGGTTGTTGTTCATTAAACGTTCCAATTTTGTTGGCTTTGTTTGTAAATCATCCAAAATCTTTGCAATTCTTGAGCAATCGCTTAGCAGTGTCTTCAGTAGGTTTTGCCCTATTAGGGTATTTCTCGGCGAAAAGTCGACAAGTCCTACTAATAATCCAGTGACATTCTCCATATGTAATAATTAAATTTAAATAGTCGTCATTTGAAAATTGTAACCGTGACATTTTTATTGATATTCAAGCATGCGTTAGTGTTTATGTATGTCTCTACGTGGTCTCTATTAACCTTCGAATTTGTCACTTTGACAGATATGTGACAGATGCATATATTTTTAATTATTACATGATGATGATCATGATTATGCTGCGACAGTTTTTCCGCAATATCTCCTAAATCATTCATTTCAGCTAAAAACGATTTTTAACATTTATACGTATTTTTTGACGGTCAATCGATTGGCGCAGAGAAATTTAGGAGTTGCCATTTCAACTTTTAGCTTTTATTACGCCTCTTTTTAAAAGAATAAATGAAATATAAGATTTAGATATTATAATTTAGCTATTAGAAGAAGCCTTATTATTTTAAAAGTGTATCTGTTTTATCCATATCACGCAAATAACTCTTAAAGGCTCCTGCGTTCGGGTCAAACTGCACCAAAATTACCGTATATGTAGCAATTGCGGACGATATCTGAAATATAAATCTTAAATACTTAAAATAAATTGTATTTATTTCAAGGGTATCTTACTGTGAAGACTAATCTCATATTGATGCTGATGCATCCTGCGACTGTAATTTCATATTTTTCATGTAGATTTTGTAAAGATAACATATGTATCTGAAAGCTTACTTTAATCAAAATCAAATCCCTTAATTTCCTGAGAAATTCATTCTGGTATATAATAATATATTAGTGCCTAGTCTAACAACACATAAAACCGCTTAAATTGTTATTATACCAACCTCCTTTCTAACATTCTCTTCATGATCATGATTTACTATTTTAAACAAAGTAGTTCTTAGTCTAGTTACCTAAAAATTAAATAGCGATAAAAGGAGGATGTCAAAAACCATCAACATATTAAATACTTACTTCCATCACGTATAATTCTGAAGGAATGATATGCATTAAGAGATTGAGTGCTTGGTAGATGGTTCCACCTACTGCGAGTTTTAAAACATCTTGTGAACCTTCAGTGTTAAGTTTTCCAGACATTAAGGTGTTTACCATGTAGGAGCAGTTGAATATGTGAAGTACAGTAAACGAGAAATTTGAACCGATTTGAAACAATTTTGTCAATGAATAGAAACAAATAATATCGTTAAACCATTCAAAGAAATCCAGATATATTGCAGTAAATTCTTGTAGGGTTCTTATATCATTCTTAGGATTTTTACCATGATTTAATGATGCCGAAATATTTGAGTTCAAATGACGTAAAATACATCTGGCCATCATGATTGAAGTTGCATATTTTAGAAAGAAAAATTGATCGGCGAGAAATATGTAATTAAGTCCGATATTTCTCAGGAGTATTGCAACTGATTCAACCATTGTTGCGTATTCCAGGGCAACATGGTAAGCATAGAAACTAGAGACTAAAATCCACGCCCCGATAATACATCTAATCACCATTTTAAGACTCCTGTGATCCACGATGACTCCATTTGTAAGCATTTTGGATTCGAGATCTGCCATTTTGTTTAATATGTTCAGCATCTTGTTGTTATTCAATTTAACGGCTACACTGTTGAAAAACAAATAGAGAAATTCCAGTAAATTATACGTTAATAGTGCCATAAACTCTAATGCAGAAAACAAGTCGCCATGAGCGACTAGTTTGTAGTTTGAATATACAGAGAAGCATAGTAAGAGTCCGTGAATTATCCCTGATATGATCAGATGTCCGTAATTAGTTTTCAAATATGGTTTTGTGTAACGGATTTCCACTTTATACGACACAAATCCGGTACACTTTAAAATGGTAAGCACAGGTGTCATTGCTGCGTATAGTGTTGACATTATGCCGTCGAACTAGTTTTTATTACTGATCTATTTTGGAGAATTATTAATTTCATAACGTATAGTTAGTGTTTTTGGGTGTACGTGGTTTTTAGAGTAATTGAATTCGACAATCAATTATTTCCAATTAAGTCCCCTATAAGACTCCGCTATCACTAACGTGTTGTGTTAAACCTTATGTGTTCGAAATAAGTAAAAATTAATGAATGCAGGATATAATAAACGCTATTACTGAAAGGGAAATAATAATAAGAGAATATGTAACTATTGAAATAATGAACCCAAACGAATCAGATAGTAATACAAAACAATCAAAAAGTTACGTAATACAAATGAAAAATTACATTTATACGAGAAACAGGATAGTTAAAATATATCTAGTGAGTACACGTTTATTGAAGCAATAAAGCATAGTTAATTAAATAAAATTAGATCAGAATAAAAAAATAAAAATTAAAATAAAGTAAATTTATTATTTTAACTCGTTGACTTCATAACGTTTCTTTTTATTGATATAAGCATTTCCATTGCTTATTAAATAAGGATTTTGCTCTTTTATTCCACGAATACTTGTTTCTGAAATGACATAAATGTTCCTTGATTCAAAAATATCTGATTTAATCTCCTAACTTAGGAATCAACTTCGTTACATTTTGTCGTATAAAATGTGAATAGTTTCTAGTTTGTAATAGCGTTAAAATGCTGGGACATTGCATAGTTTGGCTTCCAATTTCATGAAGCTCCCTCTAAATTGTCAGTACTAATTAATACATTTTTGTTAACCATCAATAGATAGATAAATAGATAGGAATACAAGGTTTGTTCGAACATGCAGTTCGCGAACGGTTCGTGATCACGTGAACAAATCAGAGAACAGATTTGAGTTCTCGCGAACTGGAATGCGTTGTCTGATTGGTTCACATGATCGTGAACCGTTCGCGAACTGCATGTTCGAACAAACCTATAGAAATGAATGATGGGAGGAAATTTTGTTTTAACAAATGATCAGAGTTGAACACATTTCAGCTACGTTTATTTAAGTAACATATGTATATGTATAGTAATGATGTGTAACTAAGTAAGGAGAAAGTTTTTATACTTTCACGAATTTACGCAAAAAATGTGTTAATTTCTTCAAGCAAATTCATGTACCATTTTTTGAAATGTCCCGGTCTTGGGATCAAATTGGATCAATACAATAGCGTAAGTAGTCAGAGTCGCTATAATCTAGAATGAAAACGATGATAATTTATTGTTAATAAGACTGAATGGGTTACATTTGAACTTACAGCGAACACTAGTTTCATATCGATAGTAAAGAATCCAGCAGCTGTAATTTCGTAGCTCTCATGTAAGATTTGCAGAGACAAATTGTTCAACTGCAATGAAGGATTAATATTCGGTATATAATATGCATATACCTTTAGTAATAAACAAAACCTCACCTCTTTTCTAACTTCATCCGTTTCTATCTGATTTATTAATTTGAATATTGTGGTTTTGAATTTGGCAATCTGGAACAAGAGGATATAAATATCTTAATTAGAAGTATTCTGAGTTGGGAGTGGTGTGATTCAAACTTAATCCAAAAGTTAAAAAGTTTCTTGTTAATTAACTCACACCAGAATGATTTTTTTGAATTATAGAAATAAGTATTTCAAAGAAACCTTTGTAGCTACGTTACTAAGAAATTGCATATATAATCTGCCTATAGATATAATGATTTTAATAATGGTAAAGTTCGAGTGCTAGTGAATAAGTCAAATCGTTATATCTATGGACACAATATTTTACCTCGTTAACATACGACTGTGTTACAATAATTATCCCTCCTATATTAATAAGAGCAAGTATTGATGTAGAAATGAATATCATCAGATATAGAATGACCTGGAGCGGATCTGCAGTTGTGGATTGTACAAGAGACCAGGTTGTGAGTATTCCAAATATGTGAGTACTAGAGTATAACGTGAAGGAACTAAACAGCACTAAAAGCGGTAGTGAAAATATCTGATTTATACTTTCTACACAGAGAGATATCTCTTCAGTTATTTTCGAGAGTCCCACATTAGTTTGCGCGTTGACATTTGTCTTATGAACCCCAATAGAAGTATTTACAGCTCTAGACAGGCCGTTGTTCATTTGACGAAGAATATGTTTCACTATCAAAATGAAAACCATGTATTGTTCAGAAATTGTCTGTTCAGAGACTAGAGTATACATGTGTACTACCCGCAAGATTCCGTCTTGCAGCGGAAAATTTGCTATGTCCCTCATAAAAATTAAACAGTAGCAGAAGAATACAGAAATAGTGACGAACATTGTAATTCTAAGGCAAACTCTCAGTTGCTTAGTATCTTCATCTGGGTTTATATTAGTCAATTTTATCATAACGCCAGTCAATAGATTTTGTATTCTTATTACTTTGCTATTATTAAACTTCCACAACAGTGTTATCACTGTCACAAAGAATAAATCCGACATATGATATAAGAGAACAAAATAGAATTCAATCAAAGAAACTTGATTTTCGAAATGTTTGAGTATGTCGTAATAATAAGTTGGTAGAGACAGTAAACAGATTACTGTTTGAAGCGTCGCAGATATCAGGAAATTGGGTGTCGACTTTTCCATATATGTTATGCCTCGCCATGTTTCTACTTTATAAGAAACGAAACCCAAATATTTCCAACGCAAAAACTGAAATTTTACTATTGGGTACAATTCACACATTTTACTATTTCAGAGAAGTTGATGCAGTAATAAAAATTTACAGAGGAATTAATTGTGACTAGAGTAACCGAAACACAAACATGAGTGGTTTCGCATGGAAAATGTGTATGGTGTTTTAACGGTTGTTCCCATGGCATTCGTGGTTATAGACAGTTGTTACCCTTTTAGCATTTTTTATAGCATCAATTAATGAAAGTACCGTAGGTCCCAATAGGTACTGCCGTGCTAAATGCCTTCGGGAATACTGAAAGCCAGGCTATTAAAATTTGTCAATAATAGTGCAAGCTGCTTTGTTCCTCAATTACATGAAATTTTGAAAGCAAACAATTTTTCAATGCAATTTTGCTACTTCCTTCTTTATTACTTACGCTTGATGAAAATAATTTATGTGGTTGTAAAATTTCAAATATGTTAGACCACAGAACCTATGGAAAGTTTGTTGAATTTGTAAACTCAGCTTTTTCGGAGCGAAAAATCTCTTCTGATAATTCATTCCCCATCTTTTATCCTTGAAAACAGATTATGCTCTATATTTTCTTCAAACTTGTGAACTGGGCAAACCGATCTGATATTTCTACACGCCTTTCCATAAGATTACTTAACAGAATTTTAGCTTTCCTATGTCATTATTTTTATTTATTTATTTTATTATTTTGTTTCCGCAATACAATAGTAGTAGTGCATAGAAAACGTCAATATAAAAATAACAATGTGTTAAACAATGAGGAAATAAATTACAAACAAATAATACAATAACAATTAATGTATGTTAAAACAAAAGGCGAGCAAAAGAAATATAAGTACCTAAACAAACGTTTTGCGTGTTATCAGTCAAAGCTGAAAATAACTAAAAAAAATGCAGCACAAGCAGAGTACCTTGTCAACGCTTAATTTCTTAATTTCTATTTTAAATTTCTTTTTTTTTTCTTTTTTAACTTTGCTGGTAAGTGATTAAATAATTTTATAGCCTGCGTTGTAACACTCTTATGTTTGCCGGGGTAGTAAGAAACAACAATTTGATGATCTTGTGTACAATTCTCCTTCACAAACACCGTACACTGGTAGACGTATATTCCAGTTAAGGTAAGTATATTGTTTGTTTTAAACACCTCTCTATAGGATTCTCTATTTGAGAGGTTGAAAATACCGCGGATGTTTTTATTATCACCACAAGCAAAAAGAATATTTACCCTTCAGAAAAGCGCTGTTCGAGCTCTTTGTCAACTGAGAGCAAAACAAAGCTGTAAAACATATTTTCAGCAAGAGAAAATACTCACGTTACCATCGTTGTACATCCTCACCGCTCTTCAGTATGTCATCGAGAATCCACAGAAGTTCCATCTAAACGGTGCCAACCACGAGTACGAAACCCGAAGCAGATGTAACATCAGAATTCCATATCATAGGGTCCAAGTGTCTCATCGCTATGTTGACTATTGGGGTCCAAAAATTTATAACAAATTTAGATTTCCTCATTCCTTAGATACAAATAAGAGGTTAATCAGTGCCAAAAAAATTCTACTTTGTCAAAGTTACTACTCTCTTGAAGAATTCTTGAATTCAAATACTAGTCAGTGTGTATAATTTTAATCTGGTGTTTGTCGTATTCTTTTGTTTTATATACTTTTTTTTGTTGTTGTTTGTTATATACATACTTATACGGGACCATATATTTATATATTTATTTGACGTTTCTTGTAATGTTTTTATTACAATGAATAAACATATCTATCTATCTATCTATCTATGCCTGATGTACCATCTGGATCATAGCGTAGTTGCAAGGATTGCTATATTTGAAAGATCATTATTGTAAATCAGGAACAGAAGCGGGTCCAGAACAGATCCTTGTGGCACACCTCTTTCCAAAGTTGGTCATTCGGAAGCACTGCCTGTTTCCTGTTACTCAAGTAAAAATCCACCAATTGCAAAGCCACTCCTCCAACACTGCTTTATGTAACCGTTCTGCCTTTCATTTAAGATGAGTATTTTATTAAAAAATTGATATATGCTGTCCGAAATATTTTGTTCAAGTATATTTGAGAAACAATAAGAGTGCAAAGAATATGAGATTTTTTTTGTCTCTGAATTTAGCAAATTTATGGCCAAAATTGATTTGCTTATAATGGCTGAGTGCTAATGTAAGATCATACGCGGCAGTGTAGTACGATTCCACTGCGACCATATGGATATACAATTAAAATACAATGAATTTAGTTGATTTGACTTAATTTTCTTGGTAAAACAATTTGACAAATAATTATCATTATTTAATTTTATAACCTTTTAATTTTAATAAAAGTATAGTTTCCACAAGTTATAACTCAAAATAGCAAAGTAATCCAAATATAACAATTGATATTTATATTAAATAGAAGACAGACAAAATCTAATGTTTGATTGATGATGCATAATTACTTCATCCAATAAAAATGAAGAATTGCAGCAGTTATTTGAAATGAAATATCATACTATTAATGCCAGGTTATTGAAATTAAAATAAATTAAGTAACTGGTTTAAATATTCCTCCATGTTTCGTCAAACAAAAACCCAAACAAAGGTTGTCGTAAATTAGTACAGTGGTTTTATGAGCATAAATCGTCTAATTTACATATCTCCATAAAAAAAATTATTGAAAGGAGATGGATCTCAGGAACGTGGTGATCAAGAAATTCTTATCAGAATAAGCTAGTACCTATTAAGTAAGTGTCTAAGTATAATTACTTAACATTCATCGTGTTTGAAGAGTAATCTTTATAGATTAAAATCAGAGAATACCTGGGTGGTTGGGACAACATTATTTTGTGGGCATACTCGTCTCTCTAGCAAATTCGTACACACATTTCTATGGCGTATACCTTCGACATTATCAAAGGTTTCCTTCATGAACAGCAAAATTAAATTTTGATGGGTCATTGAAAGGTTTCCATTTTGAAGAATCTCTCGGAAGTTATTACAAAAAAAAGCTGCGATTGAGAATTTTTTACCCAATGATTGTATTCATCTCAATAAAATAAAATCAGAAAAAAGCTTTTTCTTTACAAAGGAAAATTTTTAGGTTAAATACTAGTTGTATTTATGTTGTTGATACGTTGAACGCTCTTAGCAATCAGTAGATAGATAAACGAATGAAGACAAGGCATTCTGTTTTAATAAATGAACTGATATGCATATATTTCAACTACTTTTATTTAAATAAATATACGTAGTTAAGGATGTATAACAGTATAGGGTGAAAAAAAAGACTATTTTCACCAATTAACGCAAGAATTGTTAATTCCTTCAAGAAAACTCAACCACTATTTTTTTAAATGTCCCAGTTTTGGGATCAAATTGAACTAATACCACAGCGTATGTAGCCAAAGTCGCTATAATCTAAAACAAAAAACAATGATAAATTATCAATAAGACCACATGAGTTATTTCTGAACTTACTTCGAAAACTAGTCTCATATCGATAGTAAAGAATCCAGCGGCCGTAATTTCGTAACTTTCATGTAAGATTTGGAGAGACAAATTGTTGAACTGCAATGAAGGATCAACACTATATAAAGAAGGGTACATTTTTAGCATTAGTAAAATCTCACCTCTTTCTAATTTCATCGTTTTCTACGTGATTTATTAATTTAAATATTGTAACTTTAAATTTGGCAACCTGAAATAAGACGATGTAAATATTTTAATTAGAATTATTCTGAATTTAAACTGGGGGAAATTCAAAATTGGTGCAAACGATAAAACGCCTCTTGTTGACAATTTATTAACCCTCTCTGGACTAATATTTTAGACATATAGAAATAGATATTTCAAAGAAACGTTTGTAGCTACCTTATTTAGATATTGAAGTTAAATATTTTACCTCTTCAAGATATGATTCCGTTACAATAATTACCACTCCTATATTAATCAGAGCAAGTACTGATGTAGAAATGAATATCATCAGATATAGAATGACGTGAGGCGCGTCTGCAGTTGTGGATTGTATATGAGACCATGTTGCCAGCACTCCAAATATTTGAGTAATGGAATATGACGTGAACGAAGTAAATAATACTAAAAGTGGTAGCGAGAATATCTGATTTATATCATCCACACAGAGGAAAATCTCTTCAGCTATCTTTGAGATTCCTTTATAGGTTTGCAATATTTCATTTATGCCATGAATCCTAATAGAAGTATTTACAGCAGATGATAGACCTTTGTTTAGTTGACATAGAATATGCTTCACTATCAAAATGAAAACTACATATTGTTCAGGAATTGACTGTTCGGGAACTAGAGAATACATGTGTATTATTTCCACAATTATGTCTTGCAGTGGAAAACTTGCTATATCCTTCATAGTAATCAAATAGTAAGAGAAGTATATAGTAATAGTGACGAACATTGTAACTCTAATGGAAACTTTCAGTTGCTTAGTATTTGCATTTGGGTTTATATTTGTTAGTTTTGTCATGATGGCAGTCAGTCGATTTTGTAACACTATTATTTTGCTATTATTAAATTTCCATAACGCTGTTATCACTGATACAAAAAGAAAATCAGCAACATGATACAGAAGAACAAAATAAAATTCTATTAAAGAGACTTGATTTTCAAAATGATTAAGTATGTCGTAGTAATAAATTGGTAGAGATAATAAACAGATAACTGTTTGAAATATCCCAGTTATCAGAAAATTAGGTGTCGATTTTTCTATATATGCTATGCCTTGCCGTGTTTCTACCTTATAAGAAAGGTAACCCAAATATTTCCAACGGAAAAACTGAAATTCTATTATTGGGTACAATTCACACATTTTATTATTTCAGTGATGTTGATATAGCGAATTATAATTTACAGAACAATTAACTGTAACCGCAGTAACAAAGATACACTAACAATTGTTTCTAATGGAAAAATATATATAATATTACAGCGGCTGTTGCCATGGTGTTCGTGGTTGTAGACAATTATTAACATTATATCGTTTTTTTGTATGATCAGCTAATAAAAGTAGTGTAAGCCCCAATAGGCACTGCCGTGTCATATGCCTTCGGGAATACCATGGACGAGGCTATTGAAATTTATCAATAAATTGGGCAAGGTCCTTAATTGCATAATTTTTTTATTGTAAATTGTTTTTTAAAGGAGTTTTAATGCTTCCTTCTTTATTACTTCGTATGGAACAAACAGAATATCTGGTTGTAAAATTTCAAATATATTTCTCAGATTACAGAATCTATGGAACCTTTGCTTAAATTGTGAAATTATTTTATCTAAACAGCAGTAATATTTGTTGACTTTGAAGTATGATTGTGTCGGTGTTCTTGGTGTTTTAATTTTGGAGACAGATGGTATATCCTATTCTCTGCCTATACAGATTTGTGAACTCAGCAAATCCGTTTATTATTTCTACCAATCCTCCCAGAAGATTATCTAATAGAATTTTACTTTTTCCAAGTCATTATTTTTATGCAGTAGAGTTTTAGCAACAGGATTGATTATGTTAAATACTTGAGACAAACACATGACAATAGTACAAAATAGTAACTCTCTAATATGATACCTAGTAGATTAACTTAAAGATACTTCATGGGTCCAGAGTCCACATACGAGCTCTACTAAAGATTCCGCAAGAAGGGAGATCTGGACCTGGTTAGATAAAGAAAGTACAAAGAAATGGAGGTAGACTGAAGGTCAACTCCATACCAAAGCGCTAATACGGGATTGGGATGCTAGATTCTCGATAACCTATTCAGGCGCAGCAAAGAAAGAAGCTAAAATCTATTACTGGGCTGGTAACTGAACACTGTCCCCTGAAAAAGCATCTATACAGCACAGGTCGAGTAAGCAAACCAGAAGATGCGACCTACAGGAGGAAACGAGTTTACATGTAATCTGCACATGTGAGGAATTGAAGGTACTCAGGCAGAAACATTTCAGGAGAAATCTATTGGAGCCCTCGAAGATTTTCAAGTTTCCACTGGGCAAAATACTAGGGTTTATAGAGAACACCAAGCTGCTCGAGTGGAAATAAGAAACTTAATAGGGGTGGTACAATGAGCACCTAGCTCAAGTGCCCGGACTTTAGCTGCCCACCCTAACTTAGTGAATGAATGAGTGAATGATACCTAGTAGATTATTTCCAGAATATTCTTGTTTGTGTATTGTTAGGACTGGCTACAAAATGCTTGAAAATTCAATAAAAGGAACCAAATCAATTTCTTTATAATTGTTAATTAGTAAAATACAGGCGTGTACGACAGTGTAGCATGGTTCTAGTGTGACCACATGAATACAAAATTAAAATTCTATCAATTGATTCGACTTGTCTTAATTTTCTTGATAGATAGCAAAACATATATAAACAATTTGAAAACCTGAGAGAGAAAAAATTGTATTCCAAATCTTATTTATTGTAGTATTTGTGGCAACAAAAATTGAAAACGAAAGAGAGAAAAATTCGTATTCCAAATTCTACTTATTGTAATATTTGTGGCAACAAAATACTACAGTAAATAGGATTTGGAATACGATTTTTTCTCTCTTCCGTTTTCAATTACGTATACCAATCCTCTGGGACTTCATATGTAAACAATATATATAAACAGATTGGTCTCGACAATTTGACAAAAAAAATCTATAACTTGAAGCAACATCTGTTACTGCAATAAATATACTTTCTGCAAGTTAGTAGTGCAAGTGTAAGCGAAAATGGCAAAATAATTTGAATATAATATAAAGAAACTCTTCCTGATATTTATATTGGGTAGAAGACGGCCCAAATCTAATATCTGGTTAAAAATGATGCACGATTGCTCCATTCCATAAAAATAAATAATTGCGGCAGTTTCCTGTTAATACCAGGGCTTTTGAAATTAAAATAAATTAAGTAAATGGTTCAAATATTCCTCTGGTTTTTATGAAACAATAATCTAAACGAACATTATCGTAAATTAATAAGTTTTTTCCGTGACTGTAAATTGTCTGATTGACGTAACCCTAATAAAAAAAAAAACCAAAAGAAGAAATTCTCTTAGTACCAATCCATTGATTAGATAACTGTTCTTAAAGATAAATCCTTACAAGCAAGGTATTATAAGCTTGACATTTATCGTGTTTGAAGGGTAACTTTCAAAGGCAATGCTTGCGTGAATGAGAATCGTCGCTTTTCAAGTACATATATATGGACATACATTTCTCTGTTGATATACGATTGGGCACTTGTTATTGTTATGCAATTAAACAGAATTTAGACTAAGTTTTGATGAATCTATGAGAGGTTTACATTCTGAAAAATCTCTTGCAAGTTCTAGCGTTTCAAGCAAGGGATACATGTCGATACACAATAAAAAATTGAGAATTTTTTGCTCGATGCTTGTATTCAGCTCAATAAAATATATCAGAAAAAAACTTTTTCCCTTTAAAGAAAATTTCGATAAATACTAGCTTCATTTATGATTTATGATGATTATTGATAGGTTAAGTGCTTTTACCCGTGATTAGATAGGTAAGTATAGACAGGAGTACGGAAAAGAACGCCAACATTTGCGTAATTTGCTCGTTTTTATTAGTTAAGTTTAAATACATTTCATTTACTTTCATTCCAAAATAAGTATGTTGTTAAAATGATGTGTAGGCATGGAACATTTCACTAATTTAATCACAATGTATTAATTGCTTCAAGAATATTCAATGACCATTTTCTGAAACGTCTCAGCTTTTGGATCAAACTGAACCAATATCACAGTGTACGTAGTCATAGTCGCGATGATCTAGAATGAAAACGATGATAACTTATAGCTAACAAGATGATAGATTTGAACTTACACCGAAAGCTAGTTTCATATCGATGGAAAAGAATCCAGCAACTGTAATTTCGTAGCTGTCATGTAAAATTTGAAGAGACAAATTGTGAAACTGCAATGAAGGATCAATAGTATATAAAAAATATATATTTTTGGCAGTAGTCAAGTCTAACCTCTTTCTTAACTTCATCTTTTTCTACCTGATTTATTAATTTAAATATCGCGATTTAAATTTGACAACCTGAAAGAAGAGGACATAATATTTCAATTAACAGTATTCTAAATTGGAACCGGGGAAAAACTAATGCAGAAGCTAAAACATTTCTTGTTGGAAATTTATTAATCCACACTGGACTGATATTTTAGAATTATACAGGGTGAGTTTTTTTTTCTTGAGACAACGGAATATCTCTAAAACACTGTTTCAAATCAAAAAAAGATATCCCTCCATCGATATTCCTACCACTTTCTCCATAGATGTAAATCATATCAATTCTCCCTTGTAATGTTATAGCCTCCATTACTGTTCAAATTTTCAATACTAACTAATTTGTATTGGATTAATAATTAATAACCTAAATGGGGATCGGACAATGTGTAAATATTCACAGCTGGTCAAGTACTGAATAAAGTACGGTTTTGTATCGTTGAATAGCATTCCAATTGCGAATAAATAAATGTATCGAAGTGAAGGGGCAAAGTTTCGAACACATGGCTTTTTAAAATGTTAATTTATGTTAAAATAAAAAAAAAACACAAAATCATGTTTGCTTGCTTCTCTTTTTTGTGTATTTTTTCTAGACGTTCACAATCATGTTTTTTGCGGTTACAGCGCAATCTGTTACGAATCGAAAAAAAGTTTCAAACAAAAACTACATACTTGGTGGCGTAGAATTCGAATCTGCAATACAAAATGGGGGTTCCAATTTAAAATTTTAACTTTGTCCCCCCTCCCACTCTGGGGGGGGGGGGGGAGGGTGAGTGGGGGATCGAGTTTGGCAACATTTTAGTGAGCCCCCTACGTAATAACAAATCTTATTAAGACCATTTTTTGATTTGATGCAGTGTTTTAGAGATATTCCGTTGTCTCGAGATAAAAAACTCACTCAATAGATACATGTATTTCAAAGAAACGTTTGTAGCTGAATCATTTAAATATCGGAGATAAATACTTTACCTCGTTAAGATATGACTGCGTTATAATAATTATCATTCCTATACCAGTCAGACAAATTGTTGATGTAGTAATAAATATCATCAGATATAAAATGACAAAAAGCGTATCTGCAGTAGGAGATTGTATAAGAGACCATGATGCGAACGCTCCAAATATTTGAGTAACAGCGTACAATGTGAAAGAAGTAAACAACACTAAAAGCGGTAGCGAAAATATTTGATTTATGCTATCTACACAGAAAGAAATTTCTTCAGTTATTTTTGAGATTCTCTTGTAAGTTTGGGTATTGCCACATCTTCCGTGGATACCATTAGAAGTATTTATTGCAATAAATAGACCCTTATTCAGTTGATGCAAACTATGTTTCAGTATTAAAATAAAAACCACATATTGTTCAGAAATGGACTGTTCAAAAATGACAGTGTACAAGTACACTATTTCCATGATTGCGTTCTTCGAATGAAAAGTTTCTTATATCTCTCATAAAAATTAAACAATAAAGCAAGAATCCAGTTATAGTGATGATCGTTGTAATTCTGAGGTAAACCCTCAATTGCTTAGTATCTGTATTTGGGTTTACTTTAGTAATTTTGATCATAATAGCAGTCAATCGATTTTGTATGCTTATTATTTTAGAATTATTGAATTTCCACAACACTACTATCACTGTCGTGAAAAGTAAGTCCGACATATTATACAACAAAACAGCACAGAATTGTACTAAAGAAATTTGGTTTTCAAAATGGAAAAGTATGTTGTAGTAATAAGTTGGTATGGATATTATACAAATTACTGCCTGAAATATCGCACTTATCACCAAATGAGGTATCGATTTTTCAATATATGCTATGCCTTGCCGTGTTGCTACTCTATATGAAATAAAACCCAAGCATTTCCAACGAAAAAGCTGAAATTTTACTACTGAGTACAATTCACACATTTTATTATTTTAAAAAAGTTGCTATGGGGAATTAAAATGTATACAGCTATTAATTGTTATCGGAATAACGGAGACACACTAACATTGATCGTTTCTTATGGAAAATATGTTAGTGTTACAAAAGTTGTTCCCATGACATTTGTGGTTGTAGACAGTTATTAATATTATAACATTTTTCGTAACGTCAATTAATGAAAGTAAATGTAAACTCCAATATGTGCATAACCTTCAAGGATTATATATGTGCCATAAACATATTAGAAGTATTAATGGCAGTAGATAGACTTTGTTTAGCTGACACAGGATATATTTTACTACCAAAATAAAAACCATGTATTGTTCAGAAACTGACTGTGCAGCAACTAGAGTATACATTTGTATTATTTCCAAAATTATGTCTTGCAGTGGAAGACTTGCTATATCCCTCGTATAAATCAAATAATAAAAGAAGAATACAGTAATTGTAACGAACGTTGTAATTCGAATGTAAACTTTCAGTTGTTTAGTATCTGCATTTGGGTTTATATTAGTCAATTTTGTCATGATGGCAGTCAATCGATTGTGCATTCTTATTATTGTGCCATTATTAAATTTCCATAACGCTATTATCACTGATACAAAAATAAAATCAGCGATAAGATACAAGAGAACAAAATAAAATTCTATCAGAGAAACCCGATTTTCAAAATGATTAACCATGTCGTAGTAATAAGTTGGTAGGGATAGTAAACATATAATTGCTTGGAATATCCCAGTTATCAGCAAGTTAGGTGTCGATTCTTCGATGTATGCGATGCCTCGCCTTGTTTCTATTTTATAG
>RXPK01001562.1:0-66167 GCA_004143645.1 Protaetia brevitarsis
GTGCATGTCTAATTCGGTAACTTTCGTTTTCATTTGTCGCACTGTAGAGTGGCCACGGTGATCGTGTAACATTGTTTTCGCGTCGTTAAGTTTCAGCGTCGGCCTATAGCTGACCTCGCGTAATCTCTGTTTTCCATTGGTTACATTGTAGGGTCAATCCACAGCTTTCTCTTGTAAACTCCTTTCTCCTTGTTACGTTGCAGCATTGACCACCTTTGACCCCGGTAGCCTTTTGTTCTCTCGCGGTTACATTGCAGCATCGAAGCGGCTGACCTCGGCGTAATTTTCCGTTTCCATCGTCTTACTGTAGCGTCATCCAACACTATATTATATAATTTCCGGTTCGCATACGTTACGTTGTAGTGTCGGCCTACGACCGACCTTACGAACTTCCGTTTCTCTCTTTGTCATATTCTAACTTCCGGCATGTCTAATCTCGCGAACTTTCGTTTTCAATTTGTCGCACTGTAAGGCGGCCACGAAGATTCGTGTAGCCTCTGTTTCTTTCTCGCTCGTTACGTTTCAGCGTCGGCCTATAGCTGACCTCGCGTAATCTCTGTTTTCCATTGGTTACATTGTAGGTCAAATCCACAGCTGTTCGTCTTGTAACTTCCTTTCTCCTTGTACGTTGCAGCATTGACCAACGGCATGACACCGCGTAGCTTTTGTTCTCTCGCGGTTACATTGCAGCATCGGATGCGGGCTTGCACTCGCGTAATTTTTCGTTTCCATTCGTTGTACTGTAGCGTCGATCCACAGCTGATATTATATAATTTCCGGTTCGCATACGTTACGTTGTAGTGTCGGCCTACGACCGACCTTACGTAACTTCCGTTTCTCTTTGATTATATTCTAACTTCGGTGCATGTCTAATCTCGCGTAACTTTCGTTTTCAATTTGTCGCACTGTAGAGTTCGGCCCACGGATGATCTCGTGTAACCTCTGTTTCTCGCTCGTTACGTTTCAGCGTCGGCCTATAGCTGACCTCGCGTAATCTCTGTTTTCCATTGGTTACATTGTAGGGTCAATCCACAGCTGTTCTCTTGTAACTTCCTTTTCTCCTTTGTTACGTTGCAGCATTGACCAACGGCTGACCTCGCGTAGCTTTTGTTTTCTCTCGGTTACATTGCAGCATCGGAATGCGGCTGACCTCGCGTAATTTTCGTTTTCCATTCGTTGTACTGTAGCGTCGATCCACAGCTGATATTATATAATTTCCGGTTCGCATACGTTACGTTGTAGTGTCGGCCTACGACCGACCTTACGTAACTTCCGTTTTCTCTTTGATTATATTCTAACTTCGGTGCATGTCTAATCTCGCGTAACTTTCGTTTTCAATTTGTCGCACTGTAGAGTCGGCCCACGGATGATCTCGTGTAACCTCTGTTTCTCGCTCGTTACGTTTCAGGTCGGCCTATAGCTGACCTCGCGTAATCTCTGTTTTCCATTGGTTACATTGTAGGGTCAATCCACAGCTGTTCTCTTGTAACTTCCTTTCTCCTTTGTTACGTTGCAGCATTGACCACCTTTGACCCCGGTAGCCTTTTGTTCTCTCGCGGTTACATTGCAGCATCGGAAGCGGCTGACTCGCGTAATTTTTCGTTTCCATTCGTTTACTGTAGCGTCGATCCACAGCTGATATTATATAATTTCCGGTTCGCATACGTTACGTTGTAGTGTCGGCCTACGACCGACCTTACGTAACTTCCGTTTTCTCTTTGATTATATTCTAACTTCGGTGCATGTCTAATCTCGCGTAACTTTCGTTTTCAATTTGTCGCACTGTAGAGTCGGCCCACGGATGATCTCGTGTAACTCTGTTCTCGTCCGTTACTTTCAGGTCGGCCTATAGCTGATCCGCGTAATCTCTGTTTTCCATTGGTTACATTGTAGGTCAATCCACAAGCTTTCTCTTTAACTCCTTTCTCCTTTGTTACGTGCAGCATTGACCAACGCTGACCTCGCAGCTTTGTTTCTCTCGGTTACATTGCAGCATCGGATGCGGGCTTGCACTCGCGTAATTTTTCGTTTCCATTCGTTTACTGTAGCGTCGATCCAGCTGATTTATATAATTTCCGGTTCGGATACAGTATACGTTGTAGTGTCGGCCTAACACAAACCACCTTACGTACTTCCGTTTCTCTTTGATTACATCTAACCTCGGTCCATGTCTAATCTCGCGTAACTTTCGTTTTCAATTTGTTGCACTGTAGAGTCGGCCCACGGATGATCTCGTGTAACTTTTGTTTCCTGTTCGTTACGGTGCAGCGTCGGCTTACGCCTGATCTCGTGTGACTTAGATTTTTTGCGCTGCGATCCATGTGTGTGATTTGCCCACACATTTAATTATAATTTCACGAATCACAAGTCACACCCAACACCCGCTGTTCATACGCGCGATTTTTTGAGTTTATTTCCGCTCGTTATTGAAACACGAATTTATCAGTTTTACTGTGAAATATTTAAAATGCGAATTCCCTCCTTTATTCCCCATCAATTATTCATTCAAAATTGTTCATTTAATATCTATTATTTTATTTGCATATGTATGTACCTATTTGAAATGTTATTCTTTAATTTAATATTTGTATAAACATATATTTTTAAATCAAAATATGAACATATAAAGTTAGGTTTATAATACATTATATAAATATTTATTACTGTTATGCTGGGGCTATCAACACAAAAACTAACTGATACTAATGTGAAAATGATTTTAAATTCTACACTTCATTATTATCTATCGTTTTGTTAAAAAATATATTTTCCACAAGCGTATTCCTACATATTTTATTTTATTGTCAAAAACAAACACCAATCAGAGTCCACCACATCTAGAATAAGCCCTGGAATAGAAACAAAAATTTGTGTTATGTCATTGTGTTGAGTCGAAATATTTTTTTTTTATTTGCAGGCCCCCACTTTATTTCCTTCTGTAAACTTATTCTATTATGCTCGCACAGTGAATGATTATTTCTGTCCTGTTTCACCCGAACAAAAGTGGCGTAGGGAATTTCTTTTTTTCGTCCGTGAACTAAGAACTGAACACGAGGCGCTATACGGCGAAAAAACCGAGCTGGTTCAATGATTTCTTTTTGTCTCCGATCTTCTTTCTTCGGGACGTTTTCTGCTTAAATCTTAAACTGGGGCAGACGGGGCCTCATATGAATGGTGCGATGTTTGTTTGTTTCTGCGGATATTCCTTCTGTTCATTATAAACGGTCTGATGATTCTTGTTTTATACTAAAATATTTTCTTTTTATTTAGAAAATTAACGATATAAAATATAAAAATCATGGATTTATCTAGGTCAGCTCCTCTTTTGTGTGTAGCGTCATATAGTTGAGATGTTAAGTCTTTGCGACATCTAGCAATCTTGTCAATTTTAGGTAGGGTAGGGTGGGTCACTATGAGGTATTAAGGGGGGTTTCATGCAACTTACATACATGCATGGTACTTAAAATACTATGTATGTATATTTAGGTGGACGTTACATGTAGCATGCTACTTTGGTGTGTAAACTGTCCCTTGATATTTCATGAAATATTCTAAATTATAGTTCGTAGCATCATTCTCATATGGTTCCAATCTACTCTAAATGTAACCGAGATATACTAACAGGATTGGCCTCAAATAACAAGCAAAAATCGGATGTGAATTGTTATCATGTTTGTACTATTTTCAAAACGTGTAGTGAAAAATGGATTTGCACAAATGTGGTTACAGAAGTGTGCTGTAATGTATTGCTTTCTGTAATTTTGTGGTCTTGTGGTATAATATAGGTATTTGAAAGAACTCTGATCCAAGAGTAAAGCTTCGATATTGGAGGGCCTGCTAACATGACTAGCTATACAATAAAAAGTTATCTTATAGGTTATTTTGTGTGCTCGTGTGTTCAGTCCAAGGTATGGAATTTGTCTATAATTTAAAATTTAAGAACAATGAAAATTATAGCCTGTTAGCCAACTTGTACCAGGCAAGAATCTAACTTCCAGTATGGTTCAAAGTGGTTGTGACTTAATGCATCTTTGCACTGTGGCTGCTCGTGATAAAATTGAATAGTGGGCCTAATCTCGGCCCAACTTTAATGTAGACAAGTTTAGAAGCCATTTTAAAATGAAAAATACATTAACTTCTTATCAGGAATACTATATTTAAATATAAATACTAACGTCTTTACTGCAGAATTGCATATATGTATTTAGTTTTTAAATTGCATATACATGGATCACTTGTTTACATTTCCTTCTTTACTAACGTAAAATTATTCACAGGTGTCTTTGTGCATATATACAGCAGCTTCCAACATAAAGAGATTGCAGACCCTTAAACTCAAACGAAGAACCCTACAGCTTATCCCTCGATGAACCTTCATTAATCGTATTGCTTTTTCTTTGCATAAGTAAAATTGTTTGTAAATTTTTGTTTGAGCCCCAAAATAATAAAATTATTTTATTTCTAAATACGGATAAAGTGTGGTACTATTTTTTGTATGATTTTCAAAATAATCTATTCACTGTTCATTGCATAGACGTATGATTAAAGTATTTATATGAAAATGTTCAGAAAAAGATTCCTACAATCATCTCTAACTTATTTCACACAATAAACAAAGAGACAACGATCTCTCCTACTCACACCAATGCAAAATTGACTTTATAACTTCTTATACACCAGTTTTACAGTTAGGATAAAGGATAAGTATGACGGGTGGACTGGCAGTTCTCTAGCATTCAGAAACTTTTTTAAGTGGTTTAATAAAATTCTCCCCGGCAAATTCGGGAAAAAGTGCTACTGTCGACGTGAACTTTCAATGTAATTAATCCAAATTCGCGGAGGAAATCCGAACTAACTTTATTTGAAGCACTTTCAGTGGCAATATTCGCGTATTTGTAATTGTCATTTTACTAGGATAGACATTTTTAATAAAACGAAAAAGGTATCGATTTTCTTTTTTGTGCGCTATGTTCGAATACGAGTTTTGACTTGATCATAAATAAAATCAGAAACTTTATGAGTTACAAAGTGGTGCCAACGTAAATTTGCTATTGGACAACCTCAAACTTCAATTATTACATTTAAGTTTGTAAGTAGCTAATTGCGATTGTTTCTTTTTTTTTACATAAAAAAGAAATTAATCATTAAAAGATGGCGCTTTAAATATTCCTTTTGAATATTCCACGAAGATCTTACATAAATTACCAGTCGAGTCCTTTTGATCCTCTACGGTTAACTTCACCATCCACCTTGTTAACTTTCCACTGAGGATACAATACTAAAGCTAGAATCTTAAGGCTACACTATGACGTTTACTTGTTTCTTATTGCATCCACACTACTTTAATAAAACTTTTATCGTCTGTCTAATTCGGAAGCAGTAGATATGTGTTGAAAAATTCCCTTGCAGAAAAAGATTGTGTGAATTGTGATTTTATTTAAGTTAATAGTTAATATTTTGCGAAAATATCACAGGCATTCATATTAAATTATTACGACACAAATTATAACAATTCTACGGAAAATTACTAATTTTGGTAACCGCTAGGTTTGTCATTCTTCTGGATTGTTATGTTTAGCTTACAAAACCGAATAGAGATGACGCCATCTGTTCTTTAATGTTACAGTAAGAAATACCTACTACACGTTAAACATGTTAACGATCTAAAATAATATACGCCAGAATTAATTGCCATACACAACCAAATACAGCATATCATAACGAACTTACCTTACATTCAATAAAAAAAATATGGAAGAAACACTAAGTATATTTCTATGCGCCCATTCAATCGACGATAACAAATAAATAAGGCTGGAAAACACGCTTTTGCTCCTCAGTAATAATAGAAATATTAAGAACATGTGACACTTTCCTTCTACAATATCAGAGAAACAAAAATCGTTGGCAAATACGGCAAAATCCATAGCACACAAAGATTTTTTCGATAAGAGGTAAATAATTTAAGACACGGACAAACGCTTATAAAATTAAATTCCGGAACACGCCGCTTAGTTCTTTCTATTTTATTGTAGATGGATTTTTAATTCGTTATATGTTGGCATGGGCAGCAAAACCACACATCAACTCAACTTTAAGCTAAGGCAGTCGCCCGCGAATGCCATTACCGCTGTCGTCATTTACATATTTATTCGCGTGGCTAACTTTTTTATACCGCCAATTCACCATGTACAGGTGACTACGATAACTGATGAGCACCATCATATAACACATCCAAACTTCTAGCCATTTGTAACGGTCGTTCTCTGATAAAATTTCGTTGTTTTAACAAATCTTTTTCATTTTTCGTGTAAAGGACACATCTCATTCTAATAAATCAATTGGAATTTCCTAATGGGCGATCCCAAGTTAAGATAAGACTGACTCAAATAGAAGTTGTAAACCTCCCTACCCCAGTGACCAACTATATTTATTCTTAATATTATTAGCAATATTTAAAAAAATATTAATCTTTCTTGAATATTAGTTTATATTAATATAATATGCATAAATAAATTAGAAAACATTTAAAAAATATATATGTTATGTAGCATTAATAATTTTATTGAAAATGTTTTTCAATATATTTTCATACTCTGCAATAATATTTTGCTTTGTATTCTGTAAATATTTATTTCATATAAAAAAAAGATTGAATTTTTGCTTTTGTAACATGGTACGTAGGGCGAAATATAAAATGGGTAAATATGCTACATATTAAGTGTATGTACCATTTAAATGATAGTTTAAAGATTAAATTAATAATATATATCAATATGATTTAATTGTATCTAAGTTGAGCGCTGTAACTTTTCTATTATATATCTGCGTTTTGTATTATATTATTTGTAATTTTGTAAGTTCGAACGTCACACAACACCTCTATTCAATTAGGTGCCGTGTATATGATTTAGTATTGTTTATGCGTCTATGGATTAGGACATAGAATGCATACGCGACGTGCGTACATCAAAGTTTTCATTCGTTGTTGCGTTACATGTTATAGTTTATAATAGTATATGATTAGGGCAGATTAGGGTTAACGTGTTAATTATTGTGCGGAGTGTGTTTTAAGTTTTGTGGTGACTACGAGGTAAGCAAAACTTTGAACATGTCATGGCATTTATAAGATAATTGGAATGCCAATATCGACTATGTACAGAAATCGTTTTAATAATATAATTGTAAGAATTTTATGCATCATATATGTACGCATCACCAGATAAATTGCTAGTTGATTTGCTTAAGAGATTCATCTCGGTAGATAAGCGTCATAACCTCAAATAGAAGTTAGAACGCTGTTGTTTTTTATTGTTTGTACGTAGAATGTTTAAATATTTGAAATAAAGAAAAAATAAGTATCGTAAGTATTAGAATGTAGGCTACCGCTCCAATTAATTGTAATGCTCCAAATGTATGTAGGTGATTGATAATGTTGTACGATGTTTTATTCATGGTGTGATCTAATACAGATTGGCATTGTTTTAGAGGCACAAGGAAACGCCATGAGAGCGCCACTACCGAAGATATGAAAAAGCCATAGGGTGTACCTGCCCAGCTAAGGCTCAAAATGAGTATTTTTCAGTTCTATTGCTTATTCAAATAAATGATAAAAAAATAGTTGTGTTTTTATTTAGAACACTTCAATTAAAAATTAGTGATTAACTTGATAACCTTCAGTATGCCTGAAAGATGCCAGAAATATTGATTATTAACTTGTATGTGGAGTGTGAGAAAACAGTTCTTGCTTTAGACACTCTATGTATGTTTCAACTTTTCGTTATCGACGTTATACATTCTGAATAACAAGAACAATTTAGTTTCATTTTTGACAAATTAAATAGATTGCTAAAAAATCTCAATATTTTAGGAAAAAATAATAGCGCTTACATTAATTTTAAAATATGGAATAATATTTAATTGAATATTCTATCTATATATCTAGAAGAAAATATGAAAATATATTCAAAAACTCTCACGAAAAATTTTATAAATATATTTTTAAAAATATTATGTAATATTTTGCCTGTTAGGGTAGCTCAGGCACATATTTCCGAGTATCAAAATACTGCGAAAGTTATTTTCTAACAACCAAAGAATGTCTTCACTTTTGGCAGTCACTATATTTACAAAATCGGCCTACGCACAATAGAACCACAACAGTTTAGTTTACGATCGTCCTGACGAAGATTCCTAACCTTTAGTATACCCATAAAACCTCCCATCAGGAGAAGAAGTGGTAATTGATAGTTGGTAAGTCCCTTTATAGCCAATTCCTAATCAATTATGCGTTACCGTGGTGAATGTACACAGTCTGAGAATCCCTGTCGAACCATCAGGCCGTCTGTTGAACGTATCCTTCTATTGAAACGGCCTCCGCTATTTTACGAGGATAAAGCAGGCGCGGTCACGAGATTCCCTGGAATAAGCCGATATTCTCTGGAATGCGTATTCGATGCTGATGGTGCCTATTAAACTATTCTATGCCGGGAGAACAATGAAGAAAGGGATATAATTTCGCGTGTTAATTAACTGTGACTGGTTGCCGTAGTCATTATATGTGGATTATATGTTTTTTTTTTACGGATTAACGTCTATAATACTGACGGTGATGAAAATATAATCAGATTACGCTGTTAGGTAAAATATACATGGATGCTTTAGCTGGAATAGTATTGTGTACGATAATAGCCCAATGTCAAGTTCTTTTCAAAATATGTTTTACAAAATGAAAAATTGCATTGACAAGTTTTTTTTTATTGATGAGGTATGTGTCAGAACATGGTTTTGTTTATGCGGAAATACTCGTTTATGATTAATCAATTTTACAAAATCTCTATGATAAAAGTTTATATAAGCTTAGAGAGATAGCGTCGTTTTGTGAAATAATCAAAAGACAAAGTTGGCAACCAACAATACCAACGCTGCATGCATTTTTCTCATCGCATGACATACACAACAGAATCTGATTTCTTCAATCTCAGATGCGAAGCAAGGCTTTGTATCGCGTACAATGAGAAAGCGTCATTTGCAGAAATAAGAAACAGAGAGAACCCAATACCGCCAATGCAATGCTTTGTCCAACTACGTAACACGGATGCCGAAATTTCATTGCTTGAATGTCAGATTCATAAGCAGGCTTTGGAACCGTAACAGCAGTGAGATAGCGTCGTTTTGCAAAATAATCAAATCAAAAAGTCGCCAACATACATACCAACGCTGCATGCATTTATTCGAGTTCGTGACGTGGATGACTGGATTTAATTGCCTGAATGTCAGATTGGGATCCACAACGCCGGAGAGATAGCATCGTTTTGCGGAATAATGAGAAGAGGAAATTGCCGGACAACACGTCAACACCGCATGCATTTGTGCTGTCACGTGAAATAGACAACGGAATCTGATTGCTGGAATCTCAGCTTCGAAAGTAGGCCTGGGTCCGTAATAACGGGGAGATAGCGTCACTTAGCAAAATAAGCAAAAGAGAAAAGTCATGCAAACCAGCACTCCATCTCCACATGCGTTTGTACGATCGCGTGAATGGACAACAGAATCTGATTACTTGAATCTCAGATGCGAAAGCAGGCTTTAAATCCGTAACAACAAGAGAGAGGTCGTTTGACAAAATATCAAAAGAAAGAAGTGCAGTCAAAACATCGCCACGCGGGCCATACGGATGGCAAAATTCAACCTTTCTTGAAGTCAGATTTCGAAAGCAGCTTTGGATCCGTAACAACGAAGAGGTAGCTCGATTTGTAAAATAATCAAAAAGAAGAAACACAACCAACTAACATCAACCAACATGCTTTATCTGAGTTCGTGACACGAATGATTGCATTCGATATGCTTGAACGTCAGATTGAGATGTAGCTTTCATATCCATAACACGGGAGAGATAGTGTCATTTTGCAAAATAATCCAAAAAGGACGTCAGCGACAAAGATGGCGACACCGCTTGTATTTGTCCGACCGCTTAAATTGACAACGGAATCTGATTGTTTGAATCCCAGATGCGAAAGCAGGCTTTGTATCCATAACAACGGAGGAGAGATAGCGTCGCTTTGCGAAATAATTGAAAGCGAAAGGCACCAACTAACATACCAACGCCGCATGCATTTATATAAGCTCGTGACACGGATGACGACGACATTTGCTATTGCTTAAATTGTTAGAAGGAGGTTTATATCCACAGCAATAGAGAGATAGTTGTCGTTATGGCAAAATAATCAAGAGAGAAGATGAGCAACAGCATAACAACGCTCCGCACTGCATACTATGCTAAGCTCGTGACACGGATGACGACATTTGCTATGCTTAAATGTTAGAAGGAGGCTTTGTATCCACAGCAATGGAGAGATAGTGTCGTTTTGCAAAATAATCAAGAGAGAAGATGAGCAACAGCATAACCAATGCCGCATGCCTATATGTAAGCTCGTGACACGGATGACGACATTTGCTATGCTTAAATGTTAGGAGGCTTTGTATCCACAGCAATGGAGAGATAGTGTCGTTTTGCAAAATAATCAACAGAGAAGATGAGCAACAGCATAACCAACGCCGCATGCATTTATGTAAGCTCGTGACACGAATGACGACATTTGCTATGCTTAAATGTTAGAAGGAGGCTTCGTATCTACAGCGGTGGAGAGATAGTGTCGTTTTGCAAAATAATCAAAAGAGAAGCTGAGCAACGCATAATCAAGCCGCATGCATATATGTAACTCGTGACACGGTATGACGACATTTGCTATGCTTAAATGTTAGAAGGAGGCGTTGTATGCAGCAATGGAGAGATAGTGTCGTTTTGCAAAATAATCAAGAGGGAAGATGAGCAACAGCATAACCAACGCTGCATGCATTTATTCGTGACACGGCTGACGGAATCTGATTGCTTGAATGTCAGATCTGGAAGTGGGATCCTCAACAGCAAAGAGATAGCGTCGGTTTGCAAAATAATCAAAAGAGAAGACCATGCCAACTAATGTCGCAGATATTTATCCGACCGCGTGATATAGCTAATAGTGTCTAATTACTTGAATCACCAAAAAGTTGATTGCAAAATAGGGTTTGGATCCGTATCAACGGAGAGATAGCGTCATTTTGCGAGGTCATTAAAAGAAAACATTGCCAATCTTTGATGAAGCAAGCCCTAGCACTAGTCATTCTCACAGATATTGCTATAAAATCTGAAAAAAAAACATGAATTCCGTTACAGAAATTCACACCTTAAATTAAGACCTGAATTCACGCAAGTTTTTTCAAGAAAATTATCCACGATTATCGAACTTTAATCCTCTATCGACAATCTGAGGGACGAAAAACATCGTTCCAGTCGCAATTAAAAAGGGAAGCCTCAACTCCCGAATTATACCTATTAAAAATTTAAAGGATATTAAATTAGCGGTTATATTATACCCTGTATCCCTATTGTTATGTTTGACGCAAGTAATTTGCATTTTATTACACATCTCAAAGAAACGTAATCGCTGTTAGCCCACTCTTTCCTAGAAGACGATACTGCGTCGGTTATGTACAAATACTTTGCGTACACAATTTTAATAATAATCGGTGTGCCAGCAGCTCTCGTCATCAGACAAACGAGGCGGAGTGCGTAAGAGGGCCCAAATGTGCCGATGCGCCGCCTCGCATTGCAAGAACGGCTACGGCCCCAAACACAGAATCAATATACAGGTGTATGCGCGTACAGAATATTACTGACTAGACCTGTTTCCAAACACGCCCAGTAATTACATTGTTGGTTGTTAGTGAGATACGCGGTTGAGCGTGAGAAGGTGAACAGGTCGACGGACGCGCCCTCTGTCGTTGCCGCACGTTCTCAACGCCAAACTGTTGCTGGCGTGTCGGTCCTCCCCCCCAATTCAATACAGAGAGAAGAACTTTTATTATCTGATGGGGAAGGGATGATTCTGCGGGCAACTCGTTTCCATACGGACACGACTGTCAGACGTTTTTTTTTTTCACAAAAGAAAAGAGCAAAAAAGGTAAGATGAACTGTGGTTGTTTCGGACAGGAAATTTAAAATTTATACATGAAGGGAAATTGGTATTAAAAATTTAATATAAATACCATGTAGTACTCAGATACGTGCAGTATAATAAATTGTTACATTTTGATATGCATTATACATATCAGTTCAATTTAAGTATTGATTTAATTAAAATTGTATCTAATAGCTTTAAGTTCTCGCCAGTAACTGTCTTAGTCAGCAGTTCTAACAGTTTGCCTTCACACGCTAATGTTATTGGGGAGATGAAAGTGTGGCATATTATCTTCGCTAAATTTTTTGAAACTGTTTTATATAAGCACATCTATCCCTCGCAGGAAGAAATCCTTTCTCACATGATTCGGATAAGCCGAAGTAGTCTGGAGTGGGTACATTCAGAAGCCTGGCGAAGGCTAAAGTCACCTTATACCAAAAGCAGGAAAAAAGGACATTACGCACCCTAAATCCCACAGACCTATCAGCCTCACATCATTCTTTTTGAAAACGGTGGAAAAGCTGTAGATAACATATATCAGAACAACATCTTGCCCATTGCACCCTGTCGCATGCCTATGAAACAAGGTAAATTCACTGAGACTGCATTAGTGGAGCTGACGGACCAAATCCAAGATGCCCTGACGAATAAAGAAACCGTAGTGTGCGCCTTTCTAGACATAGAGGATGCTTTTGACAACACTCCACATGAGCCTGTCAAAAAAGCATTAATTAATAGGGGTAGACGGCGTGACTTCTAGATGGATTGTCGCAACTACTATCTACCAGGTCGGTGGAGCGGAGGTGGGACATAGACCATCTCGTGTTAGTACAACCAGAGATGCCCACGGGGGAGTTACATCCCCACTTATGTGGAGCCTAATAGTAGACGAACTCTTATGCGGACTGCCGATCTAGGCATATCTGTCAAGGGTATGCTGATGATATGTAAATACGCAAGAGGCAAATTGAGAATACCCTCTGTGACATAGTTCAAAGAGGATTGAACTTCACGAGAAGATGTGTAATTGATGGGACTCAATGTCAAACCCCACTAAGACAACCCTATAGCATTTACCAGGAAAAGAAATCCAAGCTTAGAACCATAAAACTGGATGGCAAAATATAGACTGGAGAGCGGAGTTAAATATCTAGGCCTTACCCTAGACAATAAAACTTCTATGGAAAAACATGAACTTGAAGTAACCAACAAGGCGAAGAGCTCTGATGGTGTGCAGAAACTTTGCAGGTAAAAATTGGGGATGCAACCCAAAAATACTGCTTTGGATGTATACAGCGATAGTGAGACCGATCATCACCTATGCATCAGTAGCATGGTGCAAAAGAACTAATCTGGCCACCGCGAGAATTAACCTCTCGAAAGTGCAAAGATTAGCATGTGTATGCATAACGGGGGCTATGAGAACCTGCCCAACACAGCTATTGAAGTAGTATTGGATCTTGCCCCCCTCCACATTGTAGTACAGGCAAGGCGAAAAGAACCGCACTAAGAATGGTCAAGGAAGGAATATTGGCATAGGCTCAATCTCCTGACGGTGATCAAACCTGCGATATGCCCCGGGATGATATGTTAAAAAAATTTAGCTTTGTGAAGGAAAGCTAAGTAACAGGAGCAAGTGGGATTATAACACCATCTTGAACTTGAGTAGAAATGCCATCAAATAGCTAAGATGGCTCCAAAACGGCAAAAGAACTGGAATATGGAATATATGGCCTAGAACCACATATTTCGAAAACTTCGGAAATAATTCAAGTATATTTCAGGCGGAAATACAACGCTGTTGAAAGATGTGTTCAGTTCAATATGGATAGGAACTATCGGAAACAGGAGACATCATCATGTCTGATAGTAGCAGCATCAGGCGCTGAGCTCATATGACAAGTCAGCTCAAGATGGTCTGAGAATGCCTAGGGAAACTAAATGAGCTAGGAAAAGAAAGAAAGTAAACCCTCCTGTGTTTCCGAGTCACACAGGAGGGAAGGAAACGAAATAACGGATAACCTCGAAAAAAGGGCTGGAATGCCTTTGTAGGGCCTGAACCCTTTGGGCGTTAAGTAGCAGTACAATACTGAAGAAACTAAAAATAGAAATGAAGCAGAGAAAATCCAGTTACTGGAAAATCTCCAGGGAATGAGGCAAAGTAAAATTCTTCTGGAACTTATAAACCAGAAGAGGTTTACAGCATGCATCAACCTGAGTAAGAACAATGTTCGCATATTAACAGGAATACTTTCAGGCCATTGTAGACTGAAAGGACACCTGAGTAAGCTGGATTGGAAAAAAGATCCTGAATGCAGATTTTGTGGGGAACAGGATGAAACATCCATCCACCTCCTCTTCAAACTGCGTAGCACTGTGCAATTCGAGGCATTGCACCTGCGAGCATGTGAAATCGAAAGAGGGAGACTTATCTAGACTGGGCCCCTCTGACATCCTACACTCTGAAAGGAATAGGATGGAAAGCCAAGCTGTAAAGCAGCAAGAATAGGCGACGCAATAGATCTTTAGGTCGCCAGTGTAACACCACCCTTCTATTTCACATACAGACATACATACATCCCTGACTTTGGAATTGAATATCCCCATACAACATGCAAATAGTTTTACATTGAGTTGTGCGATTTCTGCAATTGTCAGTCTGTTGAGTATACGAGGTTATTTCTACCCGCCACTTTGCAATTATTAGTTGCAAATATAGCCGCCACACCCATCGCGAATTTCCTTAAATTGATAGACAAAACATCAAAGGCGCCGACACTTAGTGAAACTACTGGATAGGGTATATACTGTGGTTGTAGCTTCGAAACGCTCAAAATTTGAATACCCTCAGTCGCAAAATGCTCTACCGCGTGTGATCACGAACGAATTTGAGGCCAATGCGATTGTAGCTCTTACGGAGACTCAGATACCGCTCGCACTGCAGGTCTCAATGGCTACCTGTTGCAATGGAACGGCTATCCAAACGGCTAGCCGTTGCAATGCAACAGCGAAGTATTTTGAAGTGCGTAGCGTATGCTATGGCTAGATAATAATGTAGCGTTTTTTAGTGTTATTTAGCAATATGGGAGACTCGTTTGATGCTTCATAATACATTTTTTGTCGAAATGTTAGGAGAGGCATGCAATGGAAATATTATAACATTTTTTTTTTGAGATCATATTTCATCTCTGATTTATGTCCATGGGAAACTAATGATGATATAAATACAGGGTATTCCACGTAACTGGTTCAGTAAAAGTTTATGATGTTCTATTATTTACTTATATTTGAGATTTTGGCACCAGTATCTGTTCGATTGGAACTATAAATGTAAAATACCTTAACCAAAATATCACTTCCGGTTGACCGGAAATGGATGTCAACTTTGTTATCTTAAATAGAATGATACATTTTTTTATTCATTTTTGGATTCTACAACTATAAATATGTCAGTTTTCATTAGCTATTCCTATAGCTACATGTTGCCGTTTTTAAGTTATTTAAGTTTTTCTTTTTTTTAGTCATAATCATTGCATCATTGAGAAATTAATATCTCGGTTAATACTGCAAGTAGAGACTCCAAATTTGCTATGTTATAAATGTAGATTAACTCTAAGAAACGGTAAGCACACTTTACATCTCTAACATACAGGGTGTTAAAAACTGAGGACAAAGTGACATATTTTCAAATCAAAATATTTTCTTTTAAATAGAACACCTGTATTTTAATTCGGAATTAGGAAGTAAATATCATCCCCTATCGCTTATATGAGCATTTCCCTATACCTATCTTTAATAGATTTTGAGATATGAGCGACTTTTGTTAAACAGACTAAATATTCTTTTTTTTCAATAGAACACCCTGTATTTAATTCGGAATTAAGAAGTAAATATCATCCCCTATCACTTTATATCAGCATTCCCGTATACCTATCTTTATAGATTTTGGGATATGAACGACCTTTTGTTAAACAGACTAAGTAGCCCTATATTTGCGTGTTTGTAGCTGGCTCTGAATGGATTAATGTCAAAATTCATTGACTAACCAAAAGTGTTTATGTATTATCATTGTAATTACACTTCGTACAACGCAATATTAATAGAAATGACTATTCGAACAGACATTCTTGTATGGTATTTCAAAAATTACATGAATTTGACGTGAATCCATTTCAGAGCCAGCCTACAAACATTTAAAGATAGGGCTACTTAGTCTGTTAACAAAAACTCGCTCATATCTAAAATCTATTTAAAGATATGTATAGGGAATGCTTCATATAAAGTGATTAGGGGATGATATTTACTTCTTATTCCAAATTAAAAATACAGGGTGTTCTATTTTAAAAAAATTGAGTTTTCTGCATTTGAAAATATTGTCCTCAGTTTTGAACACCCTGTATGTTAGAATGTAAAGTGTGCTTACCGTTTCTTAGAGTAATATCTACATTTATAACATAGCAAATTTGGAGTCTTTACTTGGTAGTATTAACCGAGATATTATTTCTCAAATGATGCAATGCATTATGACTAAAAAGAAAAGAAAAACTTAAATAACTCAAAAACCGGCAACATCCAGTGGTATAGGATAGCTAAACGAAAACTGACGTATTTATGGGTTGTAGAATCCAAAAAATGAATAAAAAATTTATATCATTCTATTTAAAAATAACAAAGTTGACATCCCATTTCCGGGTCAACCGGAACTGATATTTTGGTTAAGGTATTTTGCATTTATAGTTCCAATCGAACAGATACTGGTGCCAAAATCTCAAATATAAGTAAATAACTAGAACATCATAAACCGTTTAATGACACCAGTTACGTGGCAATAGCCGCTCATTATGCATCAAGGAATGCATGAAATATTATATGGCTAAAAATTACATCGTTAAATTATTTACTAACTTCAAAATCGCCATTACATATACATTAATTTAAAAAGTCTATAACATAATATTTTAGCATTTAAATCTATACGCTTATAAAATCACATAAATTATTTATTGTTATTACGCATCACTTATTTTATAGCGTTAATTTACAAATATCATTATTCATTTAATGATAAAATTCTTACACCGTTTAAATCACATTCCCACAAACATTAACTCAGAATGAAGCTAACTAATTCAACCCTCATCTGAGGATTATTTGAATAAATTAGCGTCTAAATTCCCTTCAAACTTTATTGACATATTTATGTAATCGAATTAGCACGAACATAACTTTAGAAAACCTGTTAGGGGGTACCTCTTTTGTTAGTGTATGAATTACATTTTGTTACCGGCCGGCGATGTTAGATGCGTAGATAAGCTTTGCACGGGCATTAAATCAATTCGAATAACGCGTACGGAAGTTGTTTTAGCAATAATATAACGTGTCGAACGCATTGGAGTCGTTCGCTGCATGCGTATATTTTATAGTCGAGCGATTCGAATGTGTGAAATCAATTGCGAATTAATTGCGCTAAACAGTGAATTCGCGTATCGAATTTTAATTTAGCGGTTAAATGTTATACGGATATTGTTTACTTTAATGTTAATTTTTATTGAAAGAATTGGGAAAATTGCTGCGTAAACTTTACCCCTCACTGTTTAAATTTTAACACCTTTTTTGACTAATTTAATAGTCAGGAGAGGTCCACACTCTTTTCGTGTTATTTTGTCGAGAACTATAGAAGTTTAAATTTGACGGCAAAGATAGTCAAGTATTGTCTATTGCTAAGGGTTATTTTGTCCAACTGACACGTGGAATTATAAAATACTTCTAGTCACATTTATATTTGATCCTAGACTAGACAAATTTACTAGCTGTTTAACTAAATGAATGCGATCTATTGGGTGTTTTAACACTATTTTTCTAAATTACAACGTCTTTTTAATATGCAACTCCTATTTCTTAGTGCTATAATATTCTCTCTTTAAGACGTTTTCTCAATTATAAATATGCAAAACCACTCATTCACAAATTTTGTTTCAACTAAACGTACCAATTTTTAAAATGATTGTTTGAGAACCATTTATTTAAAAATAAGTGAATGTTTATGCTATTTGATTCAAGTCTTAAAACTAATTGCGTAAATTAGATGTTCCCAAGTACATCTTTAAGATGGTTGAATTTTTTTCTATGCCCACTGGAATAAACGTTTAATAACACCGAGGTTACCCACTTTGCAAGGCAGTCACATTTGGTGTTTTGTTTGGATATGTTAATACGGAGAATCGAACACGAAAACAGATACACGTGACAATGCAGGTGGTGCGTAAATGCAATAGAATAGGTTGGGTTTCTATATTTTCTATCCGAGGGAAAAATTCTGATTGGTTGACACTTCTGAAATGTTCTAGAAAAATAGTCAATCCTCATATCTGAACAAAGAATTCACATTTGAAATTCTAGTCATTTTTGTTTTATTAAAATACGCGTAGTCCAATTCGTCTGGCAAAGTTTGTAAAAATCAACACTAAAATATTTGACTAGCGCAAAATTAACGCCAACACCGTAATATTTTCAACAGTGCATGTGGAAGCCCATGGAAGTAATAAAAAAAAAGTTCGCACCGTATGAAAATATGAAAACGAGAAAAGTTATGGCATCGTGAAATATTAAAAATCCATTACGATAAAGCAACTTCACCCCGTTTAAAGCAAGCGGTAATTTACTTTAGGATTTTCATGTTTTAAGAAAAATTGCGTATAGGAGAGAGAAGACTCGTTAATTTTCTTTTCTCTTGTTAAAAAAGGGAATTTACAATAAAGAATAGAATAATTAAAAATAACTTTCTCATATCAGCTTTTATTAAAAGATGTACATTTTGTTTTGTTCGCGTAGGAACGAGTAAAATAAGAATAGGGTACCTTAACAGAAACTGACAACTTTGTTTTCGTCTGTTGGGTATTAGATTATGAATTTGAATGCGTAAATTCTTTCCTTTGAAATCGTCGACGGCAAAGCCAATTAAAAAGCAATAAAATGTAAAGCTGGAAAAAGTTAAAATTACTTACTCGTTTAAAGTGGGTGTTTTAAACTTCCTAAAATGGTGGGGGTTGTAATGTTCACTAGGTACTTTGTTTCTTATGATGTAGAATTGCTAAGGAAATTTTTTTTGTAATTGTGCTATTTTTAAAGAATTTTTTTGAGTAGTAAAATTAGGCACATTCCATTTAAAATTTTGTATTTATTTGCCAAAACTAACACATTTCATGCTCAATTGTTTTTTGTTCTAAGGCATATAATAGGGAATTAGATGTACAACAACTTTTCTTCTTTAATATTTTGTCGTATCTCTAACAACAACAGAGATACTTGCTATGACAGCTAAAATCAAACAGACTGTATAGTTGTATACATGTGTATTTCCCGGTCGTCGAAAAAGAGTGACCAAGGAGTACGGCCATTCTAGGTCAGTTGGAACGCAAATATATTAAAAATACCGGGTGGGTTAACTCAAGGCCCCATCCGTATAAAGAATCCCAGCGAAAGAAGAAGTTAACCCGAGCCTATAAGCAATCGGATGTTTCAAGATTGCAGTTTTAAACCACGTGGTGGGATATTTGAATTCCCCATCATTGTGATGATATCTGCGTCCGCTGGTGAAGTTAAAGTGTGGATGCCGTCACTACCTGAGTGACAGTCCAAGTGCCACCTGCAGTTAGGGATACCCCGACGAAGTAGCCGTTTTCGAGGCGATCACCGGACATAACCGCCATGTACGCCGGCAGAGGATCAGCTCGCCGAGACAATGCCCAGTACAAAGAACCAACAGAAACCGCAAGTTTACCGCCTACACTGTAAAAAATTACAGTAATGTTGCCATGGTAAATCAGGAATATTAACCTGTATAAACGTGTGAATTACCACAATAAATCATGTAAATTTTGTTTACATGTTTTTTTTCTAGGATATTTAACATGGAAAAACAAAATTTCGGTAAAATTTATAGCTTTTCCATGTAAGTTTAAGATGTAACAAAAATTCAATTTATTATTACAATTTTGTATTTACTCTCAAAATTTACTTAAAAGTGTAAAATTAACATTTTTTTGGGGTATTTAGTGCACTTTAAAAGTAATTTTACTAGTGAACTATTAATTTTGCTGTAAAAATATGAAGATCTTTTATATTTATTTGTTTTTACTTGAATTTTCGGGTAAAACTATAAATATCATGGAAAATACGAAATTCATACGCCGCAATGTGATTGGCTATTGGATTATTTATCTGTGCGCGTAGGTAATTCTATTCGTTTGTCGAACTTATTATTGGCTCAATGATATCATGTACGTCATAAACAATTGTAGGTTTCGCGTAAGCGTGTTCATTCTTGATCCCTGGTTGAGCGATTCAGTATGACCTATTAGGTGCCTATAAAAGAATTAGTAAGTTGCTTGCTCTCTTTATAAAAATACATATGAAAAATTACTTCAGTGTTCGGTAAATATAGATTCATATAAATATTACATACGAATTTTACAGTACAATCTTTGAAAAACACATCAGCATGTGAAATTTACTAGATGGTAGAAATTTTACCTTATGAAGCAAATTTACCTGTAAAATTGTAGCAAACTTTGTTACCAACGATTTTACATGTAATTTTACTGCAACTTTTTTTACAGTGTAGGTATATTATTTCTTTGTTTGTTATTAGTTGTAACTTCAAAGCCATATTTCTCTTTGTCCTTTATTTAGATTTCAATAATTTCAATAATTATTTACTTATTGATTATAAGTTTCAATGGGGCCCCATTTACCTTATCTTTTATTATTGCTTTGTTAATTTTTTTCATTACTAAGGAATATATTTTATGAGTCATTACGTTGTAAATTGCTTAAAAAAAATTGTTGTTAAAGTGAAACTAATATCTTTCATTCATATCAGGTAGTCAATGTGTTTGTCCTATACAAAATAAAACTATTACTAATAATACTGCTTTTTATTTAAATTTATATTAAATATTCACTAAACTTCCTCGTTTCCTGCACTACCTATAAGTTGAACAACAAATTTAAGATAAGTATATTGTTTATTTATAGCAAACCATTACCTTCTATATATCAGGTATTTAGTGAACGTGCATTAATGATACTCTTTCCTTATCACAAGTAATCTAAATAGCTTGTATTAATTATGAAGGTGTGATAGCTGTTATAGAATAGTTCACTCACAGCAATACACCTACTACTTGACAAGGGCAAATCTTTACTTACTCCAACTACATATATTCTTTGGCTTAACTACTTCAGTTTAATTATAATAAGTAACTTCATAAGTTACCGGTATGAAGCAGACCGTAAGTAACTTAGATTGCTTGTTGTTAGTATCAGTGTTTATCCCAGTGACCAACTATATTTATTTCATATTTTATAAATATTTAATAAATATTAAATCTTTTTTGAATATTAGTTATATTAATATAATATGCATAAAATATATTATAGAAAATATATTAGGAAAAAATATATATGTTATGTAGCATTAATAATATTTTATTGCAAATGTTTTCTCAATATATTTTTCATAACTCTGCAAGAATATTTTGCTTTGTATTTCTGTAAATATTTATTTCATATAAAAAAAAGATTGAATTTTTGCTTTTGTACATTTGGTGCGTAAGACGAATAATATAAAATGGGTAAAATATGCATACATATTAAGTAGGTATGTACCTATTTAAAATGATAGTTTAAAGATTAAATTAGATAATATATATCTAATATGATTTAATTAGTATCTAAGTTGAGCGCTGTAACTTTTCTATTAATATATCTGCGTTTTGTATTATATTATTTGTAATATTTGTAAGTTGCGAACGTCAACACAACACCTCTATTCATTACGGTGCCGGTGTTACATGATTTAGTATTGTTTATGCGTCTGTGGATTAGGTACATATAGAATGCATACGCGCACGTGCGTATCATCAACGTTTTCATTCGTTTGTCCATTACATGTTATAGTTTATAATAGTATACGATTAGGGCAGATTAGGGTTAACTGTGTAATTAATTGTTGCGGGGTGTGTTTTAGTTTTTGTGGTGACTACGAGGTAAGCAAAACTTTGAACATGTCATGGCATTTATAAGATAATTGGAATGCTCAATATCGCTATGTACAGAAATTGTTTAATAATATAATTGTAGGAATTTTATGCATCATATATGTACTGCATCTACCAGATAAATTGCTAGTTGATTTGCTTAAGAGATTCATCTCGGTAGATAAGCGTTATAACCTCAAATAGAGGTTAGAATACGTTGTGTTGTTTTATTGTTTGTACGTAGAATGTTTTCAAATATTATGAAATAAAGTAAAAATAAGTATCGTATTATAATAAGTATTAGAATGTAGCTACCACTCCAATTATTGTAAATGCTCCAAACGTATTAGTAGGTGTTGATAATGTTGTACGATGTTTTATTCATGGTATGATCTAATACAATTGGCATTGTTTTAGAGGCCATAAGGAAACGCCATGAGAGCGCCACTACCGAAGATATGAAAAAAGCCATAGGGTTGTACCTGGCACCAGCCAAGGCTAGACTTAAGAATGAGTCTTTTTCATTTTTATTGGCTTATTCAAATGAAAGGATAATAAATACGTTTGTTTTTTTTTTTTTATTTAGAACACTTCAATTAAAAAACAGTGATTAATTTGATAAATCTTCAGTATGCCTCAAAAGATGTCAGAATTATTGATTATTAACTTGTATGGTGAGTGTGAAAAAACAAGTTCTTGCCTTTTAGACAACTCTATGTATGTTTCAACTTTTCGTTATCGACGTTATACATTCTAAATAACCAAGAACAATTTTAGTTCATTTTGACAAATTAAATAGATTGCATAAAAAAATCTTAATTTCCATATAGATATTTTACAAATATTTTAGAAAAAATATAGCGCTTACATTAATTTTAAAATATGGCATAAATATTTTAATTGAATATTTTATCTATATTTAGAAAAAAATATGAAAAATATATTCAAAAACCTCTCACGAAAAATATTTATAAAATATATTTTTAAAAATATCTATGTAATATTTCTGGCTGTTAGGGTAGGATCTCTTTTTTACTAGTGCTAAGTAATCTGTGCTTTTGTCCCCTATCCAGCTGATTTTTTTACTTACGATAATTGTATTTTTATTTATGATCATTAAATTTTTTTCTCAGTGTTAAAACATCACTGTCAATTTTTGTATACCGTCCTAATGAGGTTTTAATAAGAAATATTCTGCCTTCCAAGAAAATCGAAAAGATTTTTTTAACCGATAAACTATAATACATTTCGAAGTTCCCATTAAAAGAAAAATGCTTTGTCCATTTTTGGCATAATTTGCATAATTGAAATTGCGAAAAATAGACAACCAGCCATACACTATACAACACCCTTAATGCGAGTGGCCGTCTGGAACAGAGAAGACTGACTCAACACACAATTTTGTATCGCAACAAACAACACATTCACCGTATACCACTTATGTGTATGTATAAATCATTCCCCAACGGTTCCGAAAGACATAAAGCACCTTAGTGGCGACGCTAGCAGATCACACGACCCTTTAACAGGTTGTTATTAGATCATTTATCGGCCACATGTTGCGTCCTACGTTCCAGCATACCCGTACTAATAAAATTATTACACGTACCTACTACCTACTAACACACACGGAATAAGTACGGCGTTCCACGTTTTAACAAGATTATTTGCACGCATCCGGTGAAATGGTTACCATAAATTTCCTTTATGGACTGGTGGAAGTCATATCGACGGGTTTTTCGATTGAATTTTATGGTTTGAGGTGCGCGAATCGATATAAATAATCTAGCAAACTTGCAGGTATTTTTGCGAGAAACTAAAATAACAATTCGCAGATACTAATCGAAGCTACACTTACCTTTGAGATTATTAATTAACATTCAATTGCTAAAATGATGATCACAATTATTATCATTTATTATAAATGATTACGCATATAACAAATAAATAAATTTTACTTACACAAAATTTAACGAAACCACGATACCTAGAAACATAAGACAAGATAATTGGATAGTGCAATATGTTCAAAAATGTTTGCCCTGTAGCAAACCATGTTTTATTTATTCAAAATGTCATGTTGGTGGTAACAAATAAAATATATATGTCATGTGTTATACTGTACTGGTTTATTAAATATTTACAATCAAAATCACAAAGTTTTTATTATTGAATCATACTTTAGAAATGGTGTGAAATTATAAAATGGAGAAAGGCTGTATTCTCTGTATTATTGACCAGTACATTTGTATGTAACCTTTATAATGAAAACTTTCTGTTTGTAATATTTTTCATTGTCTATATTGTAGGCATAGCAAATATAAACTATTCACTACTTATGTCTTTTGATATTAACCTGTTTACTCTTACCTGGAAATTAACTGGCAAAAGCCCAATAAAAAATGTCCAGTATATCGTGTATGCATTGCTATTATAATAAAAGCTTTCTTTTTCTGTGCAATGCATATTTTTTCTTAGAAGCCAGACTTAATAAAATTCACCATATTATTTTGTAAAAATATTGAAGAACGACGTTTCCATGTAATAGGTAATATCTTTTATTTAACTATATATATAATGGTGAAATACACCCCATTATGGGGTTGCACCGCTCCCTTATGGAAGCTTTCTAGATCCATTTTTTGCGGTGGATCAGTCCTCATCTCCAATTTTATCTGTGATCTCCCTCCATATCTTCCTGAGTCCAGCTTTCTCCTTCCATTTATTTACTCCTGCTTTTCGAAGGTCGTCTTCCACTTCCTGTAGCCATCTTGTTCTAGGTCGCCCTCGTCCTCTTTTACCCGATGGTTGCCAAAGTAACACCGTTCGTAACACCGAAGATGGTCCAGTTCTCCATATATGTCCTAGCCACCTCACCCTTTTCTTCTTTATTTCTCTAACCACATCCTCCCCATCTAGGTCCTTCAATATTTCGCTGTTCATCCTCCCTCTATATATTCCTTCTTCAACTTTAATCGGTCCTAGTATTGATCTTATCATTCGTCTTTCCGCTATTCTGAGAGCTTCTTCATCTTTTTTTGTGAGAGTCATTGTTTCGGCAGCATAAGTTTTATTTAACTATATAATTAAATTACAGCAATAGAAAATTTAACAGATCGATATTTTTCAATAGATTAAGTGTTATCAACTAGGTATATATCACTAAATTTCAAATCAAAAATGGCACTACAAATTAAGTTGCTTATTTTATGCAATTTTATAATTTTGAATACTATGTGATTCAAAATGATTGTCGTAAGAAAAAAACTGTTTTCCGGAAAAATTTATCTATACTTATTACCAATTTAATGAGCGAAGTAGCTACATACAAATTCATACATTAAATGATTTTTTTGACATTTAGCGACATTGGCGTGCGTGTTGTAGTATCTTTCGATTATTTATCTTATAATTTTTTTCAAATCGTTTATATTTACATCTAATATCACCAACAATAAGTATTTCTGAATACTGTAAGAAAATAAGGGAATTTATCTGTGGTAATAGCTCAACAAACAGGTAAAAAATCAATATTAACATTAAGTGAAATAGTTTATTACATTTTATAATTTTATAGGCTTATCATACACTTCAGCGCAATGAGCTGTCAAAAAAAAGTTACATTTTCATCCCTATAAAGTTTCTACGGTACAGGAATTATTACCATTAGATCACGATAGGCGATTGGAATATTGTCACTGGTTTAATAACAATTTAAGGGACGATGACTTGCTAAATAAATCATTTTTCTCGGATGAAGCCTGGTTTTATGTAACAGACTATATCAATTGACAAAACTATTGTATCTGGTCTGCAGAAAATCCACACGAATTTCGAGAAACGCAATTGCATCCCGTAAAAGTTGGAGTTTGGTTAGCTATGTCCAGGCAACGACTAATAGGGCCAATTTTCTTCGAGGAAACTGTAACAGCCCAACGTTACCAACAGATCTTGGAATTGTTTAATGCAGAGTTACAAGAAAATGAGCTTGAAGTAGGTTATTTTCAGCATGATAATGCTCCGGCACATACTGCTCGACAAACCCTGCCAATATCTTCAACAGTTTTTTGCTGACAGGTTCGTTAGAGCACAAAGATGGCCAGCAAGATCGCCTGATCTAACCCCATTAGATTACTTCATGTTCGGCTATCTAAAAAATAGGATCTATAGAAACCGCATGCATACCATAGAAGAACTGAGAGATGCAGTTTTGTCACTTAATAATTAGACTAATTGTATGTTATAATTTAAAGTAATAAATAAATTTAGTTAAACACCAATTAGTACTGAATTGTAAAATCATAATTTAGTAAAGTTAAATTAATTACATTTCATTTTTACAAGCAGAAACACCAATCTATAGTCGTTTATATAATGCGAGTTCAAATATAGGTTACGTTTTCCTTATTTATGACAGATCCGTTTACTTTCTTATGTTCCAACACTGACTTAGTTCAAACCTTCATTACAAACACGCGGCATATATCTACACCCTGTTACTATCTATAGGAGCGGATTTGACAATCATCTTGAATCTCTGTGTATAGGAAATTTTGCAATCAGGTAAATAAATTCACTTCTAAACTTTTATAATGTTTACTTATAGTTTCCCATTATTATTATAGGTTATAGTATCAATAATAACGAAATGTCAAGTTTTTAAAACATTTCTACAAAAAAAATGGTTACATGCACATTGCATGTTTATAATTCACAGTTAATATTCTTACACCGACCTTTGTTTTCTCTTGCATCTACTAAATTTCGACCCATTCAATAATAAATATATGAAATAACCTCTGCTATAAAGCATAAGACTATAATAACTATAATACTTTTTAAATTTTCCTACATTTTTCCGGTAGAAGCATAGAATGCGCGTAGACGATGACTCTGTAGCATCAATGTGATCAAGGTCATTAAAATAGGACGAAGAATTTCATTCATAAAAACGGGTTCTGTCATTAGTGATATACTTCTATACTGTGACTGTTCAGGATCACTTCAGGATACGTATTTTTAGTCAATAAAACAACTACAACACTAATTGTAACGAAAACGAACTATATATTCAAAACTGACAGCTAGTCAACCGTTACATTTTTTTTAGGGTACGTTCAACAACTACATGCAGTGCATAGAGTATACACTTGTATTTTAGAATTATTTTTATTAGTCATGGAAATTGTCTTTCTTAACAGTGACCATGGTAAAACTATGATTCAACTTTATGGTGGTTGCATCTCACAGTGGACCTATTCTCCACGTTCTCGGAGATGCTTAAAACCAATGAAACTCTCTGTTTTCTAATATGCCTTATAAAAGTAAGCGGAGATGTTTTATACTCACCTAATTTCTGATTAAGTAGCTACTATAAAGTACATAATAAGCGTTACCTTTTATATGCATATATGTATTTTTCTTAAATACACAATATTTATTTACAATCATTGTGCACATACATATGTCACTTTTATTTTTTCTTCTTCTCCTTCTTATTATTATTCACTACTTAGTTTCCTGCCATCTCTCGTAACCTTCTTTTACTCTCCGCAATACCATCTGGGTTGCCTAATTTCAGGTTCGTGAACCGCATTTCACGACAATATTTTTTGAAACTTATACTGCCAACTTAAGTTTAAAGAAAAATCCCTTAACCTGCTAGAAAGTAGAAATATCTGATCATATGTGGTAGATAGTTACGATATTTTCTACGAAATACGAATGTTCACCAGCTATATAAAATTTCATTGTATTCACTTCCAGTTATTATTGTAAAAACCGAAACATTGTGAAACATTGCGGGCTATAACATAAGATTACGACGTATATTTGCTCACTGTAAAAGGTCGGCTAAATAGAATTATTTCGTAAAAGGCAATTTCCAGTTTTCCCTCCCCTCGAAGGAATTCGTAGTATTCGCCGAGACTTATGTAGTAAACGGAATCAACAGCGGAGAATAGGGGTATTTTAATGGAAAATACAGGAATATTTGTTTGTCTAACGTCCTATCGATAAATTGAACATTACCTGGAGCGCAAAATGCGCTACGCTTGCTGCAGAGGAAAAGGTAGAGACAGAAAGTCGAAGTGGTCCCGATTCGATTTTGAATAAATGGATGGATAAACGAAAAATGTGTTTCTTTTCCCATATTACCTAACCTATACTGCATATAGGTTTAGATTGGCAGGCATATTTAAAATGTACGCATATTTTTTTCTTTTGTAGATGGATATTTGTTCTTTTTTCTTCTCATTTAGTATACTCGTGGTACAGAAACCAGTTACAATTCAAACATATCAACACACCATTACCACAGAATATCGTAACAACCAGAATACAAACTCTTGGTCGGCTCTTTTGATCTGAGTGGGCAAAATTTCGTGACCTTGATGTCACTGTTCGGGCGAGAAGTCAGGATGGGCTTTGATAGAATTCGGTGCCTGACAGGACCTAACTGAAGTGAATTTCGAGAATATGATACATATCTACGATAAAATGAAAGAATATCGCTTATTTTTACAATTATTTTACTTTCTTTTCCATTATTTTCATATTTTATCGACTTGCACTTGATAACACAATTTAAATTAACATACGAATATAAACTTGAAGTCAGCGAAGTGTGCCTAATGCAAAGAGCGAACATAGCCGGAACCACAAGTTCTCGCCCGATTTAATGGCGGATCAAGCTGCGCGATGAGAATGCGCGAACCCTTCCCGCCAAGCCAAGTTGATGTTCTGGTTGTTAGATATTCTGTGCCATTACCTACAACTATTTGTCAGGATTGCAAGTTGTCACAAAATATACAGACTGTTTCAAAATGAATTACACCTCAGTGGATACTGAGTAACTAGTAGCTTACATATTATAATAAGCCGCTTACCTTTTATGATAAGTAAATACATTTCTAATGTCATTTTGACATTTGTCATTTTGTGAGTAGCAATATAAGTTTTCTTGACAGTTTTTAAATTAATACTAATAATGTACACATAACTACTGTTAATACTTAATAATAATAATAATGATTATAAATGTATAAATAAATGAAACAAAGAGGTGTAAATAACATTAAATAAGGTATAAACAATACTGATACACAATAATAGCCAAAAGAGCTATGCCACTAAATCATGAATTTTTTTTATTAATCAACAACCAGGCATTTCTTTTTTTTGTTAATTAAAAAAATTAATTGATTTTAAATCAGATGAAGTAGACCACGAAAGTTAAACATTAAATTTTATTACAAGTATCAGGCAGGTAGGTATCTTGAAAAGTATGAAAGTCGAACAGTATGAAAGTTGAATAGCATGAACGTGGCTGCGTCAAATCTAAAAACATATGATTGTATACTATGAGATTCAAAATGATTGTCAATTCCGCTCCTATAGATAGTAGAAGGGTGTAGGTATATGCCGCGTGTTTGTAATGAAGATTTGAACTAAGTCAGTGTTGGAACACAAGAAAGTAAACGGATCTGTCATAAATAAGGAAAACGTAACCTATATTTGAACTCGCATTATATAAACGACTATGGATTGGTGTTTCTGCTGGTAAAAATGAAATGTAATTAATTTAACTTTACTAAATTATGATTTTATAATTCAGTACTAACTGGTGTTTAACTACATTTATTTATTACTTTAAATTATAACATACAATTAATATAATTATTAAGTGACAAAACTGCATCTCTCAGTTCTTCTATGGTATGCATGCGGTTTCTATAGATCCTATTTTTTAGATAGCCAAATATGAAGTAGTCTAATGGGGTTAGATCAGGCGATCTTGATGGCCATCTTTGTGCTCTAACGACCCTGTCAGCAAAAAACTGTTGAAGATATTGGCAGGTTTGTCGAGCAGTATGTGCTGGAGCATTATTGTGCTGAAAATAACCTGCTTCAAGCTCATTTTTTTGTAACTCTACAATAAACAATTCCAACGTCTGTTGATAATGTTGGGCTGTTACAGTTTCCTCAAAGAAAATTGGCCCTATTATTCGTTGCCTGGACATAGCTAACCAAAGTCCAACTTTTACGGGATGCAATTGCGTTTCTCGAATTCGTGTGGATTTTCTGCAGACCAGATACAATAGTTTTGTAAATTGATATAGTCTGTTAGATAAAACCAGGCTTCATCCGAGAAAAATGATTTGTTTAGCAAGTCATCGTCCCTTAAATTGTTATTAAACCTATGACAATATTCCAATCGCCTATCGTGATCTAGTGGTAATAATTCCTGTACCGTAGAAACTTTATAGGGATGAAAATGTAACTTTCTTTTGACAGCTCATTGCGCTGAAGTGTATGATAAGCCTATAAAATTATAAAATATAATAAACTATTTCACTTAATGTTAATATTGATTTTTTACCTGTTTGTTGAGCTATTACCACAGATAAATTCCCTTATTTTCTTACAGTATTCAGAAATACTATTATTGATAGTGATATTAGATGTAAATATAAACGATTTGAAAAAAATTATAAGATAAATAATCGAAAGATACTACAACACGCACGCCAATGTCGCTAAATGTCAAGAAAATTCATTTAATGTATGAAATTTGTATGTAGCTAACTTCGCTCATTAAATTGGTAATAAGTATAGATAAATTTTTCCGGAAATTTTTTTATTACGACAGTCATTTTGAATCACATGGTATAAGTGGCGCTAGCGATGAACATTCATGATTCGACAGGCCGCATAAACCAAACTGTCAAAGTCATCACGCATGACCGGAATATATATTATACAAATCTATAACGACAAGACAAGACACCATATTTCCTCCTGATTGGTCCAAAGAACGATTCTACGGCCAAGGGTAACTTAGCAAGTAATAAACGGTGCCAATACAATGCAGTACAAGGTAAATGGAAGGTGTGACTCAAAGAAAAAAACCAATGCTACCAGATGATGCCAAATAGTATATGAACTATCCTTTGTATTCGAAACGATATACAGTACTTTTTCCCCCACCCTGTATTTATATCCTACTTGGGTCATAAGTGGATTCATCCAAGTGTTTGACCACAACACCAAGCAGGTCGTCCACTCACGATCTTGGAACTATTCCGTCAAAATTTCAGTCCGAAATTACGCATCTATACCGGAACAGAGACCAAAATTAATAACAACCCCAAACCGGCAACGTCCTAGTTAATTGTACCCTCACATACCAGCTTGTGGAAGCCAAGCAACCGCTTCAACTCTGTGTATACCGTCGCCGATATTGACAGAGCACTTCGAATCGCCCATTTCACTTCCCAAAGCAAATAAATTTAGGTGTCGAAACGAGAGGTGGTCTTTTGACTGCCCGGGTTCGACTGGGCGTTTAGGTAAAATTGCCCGAAGCGTTGGATGGCATGGTACCGACCACACCGTTGTCTGTATTATATATTCGATATAGGTGAAATATCGGCCGCACATTGTGCACTAACAATGAGTATTGATTAGTTGAAACGGAAGGGATTTTATGATGAATGCGCGTAGGGTCATGGGATGTGTCGAAATCAACGCGGGTGGTGAGTGGTAATATTTATTCTTTCTGCACGTTTATAGATACAGTCTGTTTACATATAACTTGACACTATTTTGTCATATACGCAAAAAGGATTTTGGATTGGATTAGATACGGGTACTTGAGCTATGAGAGTGCTAGGCCTAAATCCCGTAAAAATAGCGCAGGGGCTAAAGTTATGTTCTATCTCCACCTCACCACGTCCATTTAATGTTTCCTGATTGGTTTGTAGCTTCGAAGCGCCCAAAATGTGCATACCCTCTGCCGCTAAATTCCCTACCATTTACCACTTTTCAGACAACCTTGGTCGCGTGTAGACGTACATTTCGTCATTTCGGCCCTATTCGAATCACAGAATCTATTGTGTTGAAGAAAGAACCAATATTTATTTACGAAAGTAAAGATGAAAATGTTATTTATACTTAATATCATGCTTTGATGATGAGCCGCTATCAAGCAAACTGGCGAGTGTATTGTTTGTTGTGGACAATTAGAAAATAAGTTTGACGTGACAGTGTTTTTCGTTTATATCTGTTATATGAATTATTATTTCTTAACGGTAATAAAGGTAGCATGCACCTGATAATATATATTATTTATCACCTTCGAACTGACGATTCCACATAGAATAAGAGAAAATCCAACAAATCCTAAAAAAATATTGTATGATCCTATAGTACAAATCAGCTCTTCTAAATCCTCACGAGGAGTGATGAAGTGAATTCATCAACTTCGAACACAAAACTAATAACCCCCTCCTCAAATGGGGTAAAATCCGAAGCTACACAAAACACGACAAATTCCGTGATTAGAGCCGAAATGACTGTACGTCTACCATAGACAAGAATATAACTATTAGAAAGAGTTTAGGCCATTGCGCATTCGCGAACTTTCAGATTGTGTAGAAATCGCCATTTTGATGTATAGATCAGCTGTTGTAGTAATAGTTTTGTTTGGGAGGTTTATAAAACGCATTGTTTTTAAGGTTATTCGTGTTTATATTTATTTTCGTATTATTTAAGTATTTCATATTTATCTATTATTTCGATTAAAATTGTTTAGTAATTAGTAGTGTATTAAAGTGTAGTTGAATTATTGAAAATACGTGTTAGTAAATAATTTATTTCGTTGAACCATTTTTTAAATATTTAAGAGTTTAAGTGTTAAGAGAACCAAGAACATTTAGTGAGGTGTGTGGTATTTATTACTGTGAATAATTAGATGTGAATTAGCGTTTTGTTGTAAGAATGTCTTGCTGCGTACGGGATGTAAAAGCATCCATAGATTGGTATCCCTGATGACAACATCAGTTTCCATCAGTAAGAGCCAACTATAATCTACTTGTTAGGGATGTGGTATAATTTATTGCATTCTCGTTTGTGAAGAGTGCTTGTTGCAGTTAACGTCTATGCAAAGAATCTGAGAGAAAATAAATATACACTGTCGCAATGAAAGAATAAAGGTATTTCTGCAATGTTGACACAAAACATAGTCATGAGATGTATTCTATTTCAGATGGATTAATAGTCAGCTGATTCGAGAGATTAAGAATATATATTGGTAATTTCAGCATATCGCAGACAGTTCCTTAAAGAACATCCGATCTTATTAACAAAAGCGATCATTGAGTGTTATTGTAAAATACGGCTTCATAGTTTGGTGAAATTAACGCAAGAACTGCAAGTCGAATTAGTAAAAAAAAAAATTAAACGGACTTATATTGTTTAGCCATCAATAAAATAATGTCATATGACAATGTGTATTTACTATACCCCAGAAATATGAAATAACTTAAAAACTTCAAATTTCAAGTATAAGTGTATTAGCTTATACATTTGAATAAATAAGAATGAATTAAATATCAATGTAATGTCTTTCTGGCAGTAAAAAATACAATTTCCTGTATGTATATAGTATAATACTAGTGTCAAAAGGAAGTATGAGCATTTTATTTATTTTTTTATTTTAAAATATTACCATTACGTCCTTGCTTTATCTTTAAATTTTTTTTTCACGACCCTGTCATACATCAAAATGGCGGCCTCCATGTGATCTGAACACTGCGCATCTCTAAGCTTTATCTATATATTTATCCTTGTCTATACGTCTACCCGAACAAGTTGTCTTAAAATTGGAGACCGAAGACGTGCTCTCCCGGAAATGAAATATCCTACGCTGATTGGCTAAGTCGGGGATAAGAAACTACTTTCTTACGCGCGTACTGCTGTGTACTGTACTGACTGAATTGAAAATGCAAAATGAATTATAAAAATGAAAAAACGAAAAATTAAATTAGCTAGCTCAACGGAAAAAAATTTGAAAGGGCCCAAAAGAACAAATAATCTCAGAGTTACCCTCGCGAATTAAAACTTGAATCTAACCACGAAAAGTAAAAAAGTGAGTGAATGCAAACTGACTTTCTTAAATACCTCAAAAATTGAAAAAAAGATTTAATTAGAAATAAAAGAACAGAATTTTTAACCCAAAGACGTTAATTAACAATCAGAAATTTATTATAAAAAGAAAAAGAAAAAAAAAATTAATTACAAATTTTCAGAAAAAAAAAAAACCGTGAACAGAGGGTTCTGGCCTAAATTTAAAAACTGCACGTGATTCTAAATTACAATAGGACAATGCTATTCCCCTATACAAAGCAAAAGATTTGTTTGCTCAGGAAGATAATTCTTTTTTTCAATACAATCCACGTAGTTTCAAATTAATACAAACTAAATGAAACGTGGACAATTTCTAGTAAATAACAAAAGAAAAATTTAAATGCAAGCACAAAGCTTCCACTCACCCAAACCGAGGTGATAGATAATTAAAAACGAAACAGTAAAATAGAAAAGCGGAGAAATTAAACTCTTTAAACTATAATAGAAAATGTAAACTGAAAAAATATCTTCCTGCACAGAAATAATAAATGATCTTATATCTATAGTGTGCACACAACAATATAATAACAATTATTATGAAGCGAATTCCTTGATGGACAGAATATTCAAAAGACAATTAATACGAATTAAATTACGATATCAATAGAATTAACAAAATAGCAGCAAAGATTCAAAAATACATGTACTTACGCTAACGTCTACCAAGGAACTGCCTCACAAAACTCAACATCTGCGCACAACGCAAACGCACAAAACATCGATAACATCTAGCAGAAAAAGCGCTAACATACATGAGCAAATAAAAGACATCTAAATTGACTGAAATTAATTTAAAAAAACTTAACACATTAAATAAATTATACAATTAACTCTTTAACTAAAATTTACAAACTAAATTAAATTATGAAAACCTCTCGCTACAATGATTCAGCAAAACGAAAAGTCATGACAAATTGGGCAACTTAAAATGCGCCCGCGGTAATGTGGGTTGCCACCAGCAGTACGGTCTTACTGAGGTTCCTTAAACTCGGCGAAGAAATGCGCTCAACTCAAATTGGATCGTAACAATTTGTGTTAGATTTTCTCAGTTTCTAGACTAAAATCTTCTAAACTAGACAAATTCACTTCTGTATATTATAATAAAGGATTAAAATTCGTTTGGCTAGCCAAACAGAAAAAAACCCTCAGAAATCATCGATAATTTCTGGTAAAAACACCGAAAAGGAAACAATGATGTTTGAAAAAAACATCCATGTCCTGACGTCATTCCTAATCCCTAGTTATTATGAAAGTACATAATAAAAAATAACGCCTTCGAACTTAGGCAACGGATGTTACATATACATTCAATATCTTTCTTTTCTCCAAACTTGAAGATAAGTTTGCGTTGAAACATCTAAATCCCACCCCTCTTTTCTGATAGTCACACATGTCTGTTTTCTATATTGTAAGCGCATCTAGTACATACTTGTAGTTACATTATATCATCTTACACGAACTCTTGTTTAGGTGATTGATTGCTTCATACATTATATCGAGAAAATAGGATGTCACGTGGAAGAAGCATCATTTTTAGGGAGCACATTGTTGTTCTACTGCAGCGGCATAAGGGAGTGATCAATATCCGTTATTGAATTTGAGAAATTCTCCATTGTCTTGACAATATACATCTTCCGTAAAGCAGATCTCGTGTATCTTATATCTTACTCTACTAACACTGGCCTAATATTGAGGTAAATTCTTATCGATTTTAAAGTAGTTTAGATAGTTCTGACATAAGATCTTTAATGAATTATAATGTCTTATTTACAAGGTTCTATTGGTACCATCTTCTCGGGTTGAGACATATTCTCCATTTTGTTTTGTTGCTTTCTGACACTTTTTTTTTATAATTTGTTGCACTTTGTCTTCCTTTTACTGATTTTTTTTTTGCATTTTGTTTGTTTTTTATTCTGACTGCGCTATGTTATATATATATATATATACCCCACGATGGATTTTTATTATCTTTATTATTCAATATTAATGTTACAGAAGCTTACAAACATAGGTCTTATTGCTACGGAGGTTGGACACTGACTGACTGTGCGCACATGCGATCACCTATATGTAACAGTATTAAATATTACATTTCATTAAGTTAACACCGATAGTAACCCACTTGGCATGACTATAACGTCGTCTAAATGTTATCTCGTAACACGAAATGTTACAAAAATATATACAATGTACCACATGCAGTAACATTTCTACGACTGTTTAATGTCTGCCTAAGCGATGTTACGAAACAATATTTCCCAGTAATGTTAATACGAGGTCTTCGAGTAACATTACTTTAACATGACGATTAGTGTTGAAGTATAGCTCTTCCGTAACATTTCTCATATGTTAAAGAAATATTGATACAGTGTGGCAATTAAATGTTTCATAAATATATCTACACTAATGTTTCTATTAGGATCTTTTATTTATTCCAAAAGTTCTTGCTGCATTATACAAGAAACATGATGTAGAGGTTTATCGAGAGCTTATATTAATTAATATAAAACGGAATCTCAATCAGTCTTATTGAAATTCAATGCTAATATTATAATTTCATGTTACCCTCGATAGATCGGGCCCCTCTGTTTATACGAATTTATCTTCACTTACTAAAATTACAATATTAACATTAAACATTAATGCCAGAAAAATATAATGGATAAGACATTTTTATAATATAACATTATAAGTCTTTTTTGTAGTTATTTTTGCAGATACATTAAAATGGTCAATCATATATCATATAGTTCTATGTAAAACTAAATAGTAATACTATGAATAATATTATAAATAGCTGTTTAACTAAACGAAATACATTAATAAAAACTTTAAAAAGTAAAATGCTGCTTGCAGAAGAAAATAAAGGCATTTATTTATTAAAAAAAAGCACATTAAATTCCATTTTAATAAACTTCAGTATTGGAAACAGATTATGGGGCACATAAATTAACATGAATAGAATCTAAACAAAAACACACAACACATAAGAAAACGCCCGAATGCATTTTATTCCTTTGAACATTTTGCTGTTTTTCTATCAAATCTTTGTTTTGCATAACGAAACCATTCCATGACAGTTATTTTCGCATTCTGTATCTGTGAGTACAATATTTCTTCTAATTCTCTCTGAAATTAAAAAAAAAAGGCACACCGTCAAAAATAGAGATCAGAAAAACTATTTTATTTATATGAAAATTGAGAATAAGCTGCATATTTTATATATATCACTGTTTATAATTATTGTAAAATTTGTATTTGATCAAGAATTACTACGAATTCTGACATTACGTGACATTGCTCATCCTTATAGCACAACAGGTAGGTTTTAATATAACATATATAGGTTATGATATACATAATACATATCTGTCTTAAAAATCTTCGATGAATTTGAAAGGGTCGACATACCTACTTTAGCATTATAAATACAACTTACCTGATAATGTTGATTCATTATTGACGGGAATTTTTTCTCATCAAAACAATTGCGACGCACAATCCCAAGATGGTCCTATCCACGCCCTGTCCAGTCACGATTACCGTATATTGTGAAAGAGGGGGTTCACAGGTTCACGCCAACTCGTGTATGCGCGGTACGAAAAAACTTGTGATGGCAAGCGATACTAACTTTTACAAGTGCGCAGTGCGCAACCACAACCCCACTAACATGATTATTATAGGCTACAAAAAATGTTAAAAAATTTCATCACCATTATTTACTTTATAGAGAAAATTTGCTCCATTAGTTTTGTGTTTTCAAAATTCTAAATTTGCAGAAACATATATACGGTACCTATCTTACACTTTATAAAATGTAAATTTTGTAAATATGGCAATATTACAACTAAATATTACCTCAACATTTCTGACAACAAAGTCTTTGTTTTTGCAACATTGTTTTAAAATATTTTTTCCTGATTACATTGAAATGTTACTGTAATGGCCTGCAATATTTTCAATCATTATTTAATGTTGCTGCAAAATTTCAGTAACATGTTTTTGTTTAACATCGCTGTCTAGTAAAATAATGTAATATTACTGGGATATCTGCAACATTACTTGCCAAGTGGGATATGTTCAAAGAACATCTTTTTCAAATGTCAAATCGACAATTTGTAGGATTAAACCAACAAGATAAAATAATGGTTACACCTGAACACTATAATCTTGTTAAATTAACTCTAAAGTGTGCAACAATATAAATATGTTTGTTTCAAATAGGAGCATATGATTCACTTAAATGCAATATGGTTAAATCAATGCTCAAATTCGTGACACTACGAAAAATGTTGAAATAACCATTTCATTTCTCTCAGTGTGATTATTGATAATTAACAGCATGGCGAATATTTGAACAATGAAAAAATGCCATAAAATTTAATTCCAATCTGCCCCGGTCTGCCCAACTCACATACAAATTGCAACCCTGACCTCGATTGCGTTTCGATACCGCAAAAATAATTTCCACATCGCGTACGTACGTCTCAAACCTTCGAGTGGGTTTGAGAAATATTTCAAAAGCGCCCTTGATAAATAGACGTCCTCCAGGGACGGACAAATACTCACGAGGGTTGAACGACAATTTATTATACATAATATCTGTTAAACGATGGCGCGTTTCAACGTATTACACCGCCAGACATATGTATTCCCGGGCACTTTACGTAATGAAACGAGCGCACCGCCGCCGACAGGTGGCATTATTTCAGAAAGGGAAACATTATAAATCAGAGACTCCGCGTGCCGCAAGAAAATCCTCTCCGCGCGCCGTTTCTGAAGACTTAAAACTGATTTGAATAGCTGCTAAGGCGTGCGTTCGGATTTTTCTGGATGGAAATATCGCCCGCGTTCCGCGACAGAACTACTGCAAGAATAATAAAGATTTCCGCGTCGCTAGTCAAGCGATAAATCAAAATGTTCGAGGGCGATCGCGAAACGAAAAGATGGGCGGCCATGGAAAGCGAATTGACGGCGGTTGCTTCTCTCTGGTGTTGTTATTAGTTTCGTTTTGATTTATTTCCGTCAGAGTTGGCGTTGATATTGACGTTGACGTTTCCAAGTGAAACGGATTGTGCTGGGAAGGTAGGGAACAGAAATCCTAGGTTGGTGTGAGTAGTTGAAACAAGATAATTCGGAGGAAAACGAAATCTGTTTTTGTTAAATACCGAGTGAAAGAAAGTAACGTAATAATCTGCTTATAACTTATCAATAGGGCGAACCAAAACATATTTTTTAATGGCGCAGAGCGGCAAACATTATTTTCTACATGCTTTATTAAAAGCCGGTAACTTATACCTTTTATCTGTGAAGTTTTAGGCTTCTTGACACTTCGTTATTAAATTTTGTAGGTTTCGGTGATTTATCCGAGCATTGGCGCCCATTTACCGAGATTTAAAGCAACACCCTAAGATAGCTCACTCCCATCTCCATTGAGCTACGCCGCCGTCACCATACTGCTCTTACTACAGCAGATACACCGTCACTCGGAATGTTGTCCCGGTTGCCAGAGCTGTTGAGCGAAGAATTACTATTTCTATACATTATTTAGTAGTATTAAAATAAACGCTCTCAGGAAAAAATATATTGCTACTCACAAAATGACAAATGTCAAAATAACAGAAATATAATTATTATTACTTATAAAAGGTAAGCGGCTTACTATAATATGCAAGTAGAGATTCAAAAAGATTGTCAATTCCGCTCCTATAGATAGTAACAGGGTGTAGGTATATGCCGCGTGTTTGTAATGAAGGTTTGAACTAAGTCAGTGTTGGAACATAAGAAAGTAAACGGATCTGTCATAAATAAGGAAAACGTAATCTATATTTGAACTGGCATTATATAAACGACTATGGATTGGTGTTTCTGCTTGTAAAAATGAAATGTAATTAATTTAACTTTACTAAATTATGATTTTTACAATTCAGTACTAACTGGTGTTTAACTAAATTTATTTATTACTTTAAATTATAACATACAATTAGTATAATTATTAAGTGACAAAACTGCATCTCTCAGTTCTTCTATGGTATGCATGTGGTTTCTATAGATCCTACTTTTTAGATAGCCAAACATGAAGTAATCTAATGGGGTTAGATCAGGCGATCTTGGTGGCCATCTTTGTGCTCTAACAACCCTATCAGCAAAAAACTGTTGAAGATATTGGCAGGTTTGTAGAGCAGTATATGCTGGAGCATTATCGTGCTGAAAATAACCTGCTTCAAGTTCATTTTCTTGTAACTCAGCAATAAACAATTCCAACATCTGTTGGTAACGTTGGGCTGTTACAGTTTCCTCGAAGAAAATTGGCCCTATTATTCGTTGCCTGGACATAGCTAATCAAACTCCAACTTTTATGGGATGCAATTGCGTTTCTCGAAATTCGTGTGAATTTTCTGCAGACCAGATACGATAGTTTTGTGAATTGATATAGCCTGTTAGATAAAACCAGGCTTCATCCGAGAAAAATGATTTGTTTAGCAAGTCGTCGTCCCTTAAATTGTTATTAAACCAATGACAATATTCCAATCGCCTATCGTGATCTAATGGTAATAATTCCTGTACCGTAGAAACTTTATAGGGATGAAAATGTAACTTTCTTTTGACAGCTCATTGCGCTGAAGTGTATGATAAGCCTATAAAATTATAAAATGTAATAAACTATTTCACTTAATGTTAATATTGATTTTTTACCTGTTTGTTGAGCTAATTACCACAGATAAATTCCCTTATTTTCTTACAGTATTCAGAAATACTATTGTTGGTGATATTAGATGTAAATATAAACGCTTTGAAAAAAAATTATAAGATAAATAAATCGAAAGATACTACAACACGCACGCCAATGTCGCTAAATGCTAAGAAAATTTATTTAATGTATGAAATGTGTATGTAGCTAACTTCGCTCATTAAATTGGTAGTAAGTATAGATAAATTTTACCGGAAAACAGTTTTTTTCTTGCGACAATCATTTTGAATCTTATAGTACTAGTTGCTCAGTGCCTATTGAAAGGTAATTCATTTTGATACAGTTTCTACTAGCAAAATACCTTACTAATTATAGATAGTTATGCATAAAGTGTGTTAATTTTGTTTTAGTAATTTTTCTATGTATTTTGCTTACACATTTCGGGGTTAGGTGTCAAATTATTCCATTTCTCCTTTCGAAATATATAATATCGATATTTCCGACTATTGTGTATTTGAGAGGCACACATAATTTAATATTTTCTATGAAATATAGGTGCTTTCATATCGAAATTATATCAATTATTTTTCCGATAAATTCTATAGGAATACCGATGACAGAGGTAATTATATTAGCCGGGTACACAGTGAGATGCAACATGTTCGGCCGAGTTCGGGTTTTTCATCGAAAAATGTCGAATATAAGGGGCAAATATTAAAACCTTATTATTTCTTATGATTTTAAACCGCATATATGTGGCATTTATATTTCCTTGAATATTTTTAATGCATGAAATCTATAGCGCTTTCGATTTATTACACTACGCGTGGAGTATATCTATCGCTTTTATTAATAGTGCGTATTAAAATAGAATAGAAATACAGCCATCCCATAAAAGTGCAAACGCTATAAAATATTGTCACAATAATAGCGAGAAATTTAACTTTTGCAGCTTGGAATTATTAAAAGTTTTTCTTTTAACCTATTATAAAAACATCGTTATTATTTTTGCCATTGTACAGGGGTCCCAGCGAAGACTGGGTCTTTGATTACAGCTCTATTTTTGATTTTTAGGAAAAACTCTTTTCTACAAAAGTTTTATAAAATTTAATGCTGCATAACCTAAAAATATTTTTAATTATACAGGGTGTTCCCGAAGACTGGGTCTTTGATTATAGTTCTATTTTTGATGTTAGGAAAAAAATCTTTTTTACAAAAGTTTTATAGAATTAAATGCTGCATAACCTAAAAAATATTTTTAATTATACAGGGTGTTCCCGAAGACTGGGTCTTTGATTATAGCTCTATTTTTTCTTTTAGGAAAAAAATTTTCTACAAAAGTTTTATAGAATTAAATGCTGCATAAGAAATATAATTATTACTTATAAAAGGTAAGACTGGGTCTCTAATTACAGCTCTATTTTTGATTTTTAGGAAAAAGTCTTTTCTACAAAAGTTTTATAGAATTTAATGCTGCATAACCTAAAAACATTTTTAATTATACGGGGCGTTCCCTGGGTCTTTGATTACAGCTCTATTTTTTCTTTTAGGAAAAAATCTTTTCTACAACAGTTTTATACAGAATTCAATGCTGCATAACCTAAAAATATTTTCAACTATACAGGGTGTCCCAAAAGTAGGAACAAGACAAAACTACTTAAAGCGTACTGCACATTGTAAAAGTGAAAACTTCCCTCGAATATGGATCGACTTCAAAAAACCACCTTCCTCAAGGACCACATTCTAAGAGAATGTCCGGCTTCTAGTAGTTATGCATAAATTGTGTTAATTTTGTTTTAGTAATTTTTCTGTGTATTTTGCTTCAAGGAATAAATAGCTGTAAATGAAAAAAAAGTACGTGAATTATTCTTATAACTTCGTTACTTCTGTAAAATAAACTTAACAAATTAAAATAAAAACTGGAAAAGTTGCTAGAAAACAATGTATCGAAACATCAATATTTTGTCACTAATCATAACACTCTCTATAACAGGACACCAACTAAAAACAAAATCTATATTCCCCCAAACTTTCCTTATTAAATTTACCCATCTAAATCGATACGTAAATAAAACTTTAAATATCCTTCGCGTCCCAAAATCCCCACACTACCTACAAACTAAATTGTACCCTCTTTGACTGCCAACCCTAGAGAGATTTCAGGGCAATACTTTCAGAACTTGTTCTAGCGTAGCGCGCGTACGCATTCCCCCCGCCCTCTCGCGGCAGGATGGCGTTACATATCACTCATTGTCCAAGTTCGAGTTTAAAATAAAGTTTTATCAACTCCAATTTAAGACGTATTCAAAGTTATCCTAGCTTGGCGCGATGATAGGAATTACCGACGTCAATCCGAGCTAGAGGATTCGGGTCGTGAAATTACCGTAAGGTAAGTTTTGAAATGCCAGAGAAATGGACCGAAAAGAAACGGTAAGTTTGAATCGTAAAAGGTAGAAAATTATATAATTGATATGTAAGGAAAAATTCTGAGTGAATTCTCGTTTTACACACAGCAAAAAATTACGATAACGGACCAGATATGCCACGGGCCAGCTACACATGTTTCTATTTTCAATAGCGGATCTTCGATGGCCGTCTGACTCACACGTTAGCTTTAGATTTTCCTATCGTAATAGTGGAAGATACGTTTTCCCTACAGTGACTTTAAACTTTAAAACTTTTAAATTTTAACACAATTATTCATGCTAATCAATTGATCAATTTGCATTCCCAGTGATCTGAATATGGCTGTTAAAAGCCGAAACTATTAATCATATATTAAACTAACACTGCGTAGGCTTTCACGGCCGGTGTAACTATAACTAACAGCTTGTTGCGGGTTTCGCCGTGTGTCAAAACTTTCGCTCGACGTTTCGCTGTTCATACTGACAGCTTCTTCAGGATAACTGAACTGATTCTCCATGGTCCGACATTCTTCTTATATACGTCCCTGGTGCATCCAACCGTGTAGTTTCCGCTCCATTGACCGTGACGGTTCGTAGTAGGCTCTTCCACGTGTTGCTAAGGTGGTACCCTTCTTCTCTGTTAACGGTTTTATTCTTCTCTATTTCTATGGCTTCCCTGATGAGTCTTTTCCCGTAGTTCTAGGTGGTAGTTATTACTTTTACATTCTTGAAATCCATTTTGTGTCCGGTGTCGTGCATGTGTTCTGCCAGCGCTGATTGCTCGGTCCTTCTTAATCTTGCGTCCCTCCCGTGTTCTTTTATTCTTATGTCGATGGCTCTTCCTGTTTGTCCGACGTAGCACTGTCCGCATTGGCATGTTATCTTGTAGATACCTTCTGTGCGCCCGTTGGGTATTTTATCCTTTGCGGTCGGTAGATACTTGCAGTCCCGAAGCGTACTTGTACGTTACGTTTCTTCAAAATTCGGCCTACTTTTTCGGTGACTCCTGCTATGTAAGGTAAACACGCCATCCCTCTTCGTGGTTCTGTAGTTGTCTCCAGTGTCGACTTCTTCTTAGTGGCTCTCCTTATGTCGATGTCAGTGTAACCATTCTTCTTTAGTGCTTTCTCCAAATGTATCTTTTCACTGGTAAGATGTTGTTCATCACTGATGGTTTCGGCTCTGGATAGCAATGTTTGTATTAATGTCTTCTTCTGCATCGGATGATGGTGAGGATCTTGCATGCAGATATCTATCGGTGTGCGTCTTCTTTCTAAATACTGCGTGCTGTAGCATTCCCTCTTTTGTTTTCTTAACCATAACATCCAGGAAAGGGAGATTTCCATTTTGTTCTTTCTCCATAGTAAATTTGATGGCTGAGTTTATGTGTTCCAAGAACTGTTGTAGTTTTTCTTCTCCGTGTTGCCATATTACAAAAGTATCGTCGACATATCGCAACACTTGGGTTTCATATCGCTGGAACTTAGGGCCTCTTCTTCAAATGCTTCCATAAACAAGTTGGCTATTACTGGTGATAAAGGGCTTCCCATTGCTGTTCCGTTCTTCTGCTCGTAGTATTTTCCTTCATACAAAAAGTATGTCGTGGATAAGCACAGTTTCACTAATTCATTGATGTCTTCTTGTAGTCCAAGTTCTGGAAGTAAGGCCAGTGCGTGCTCCGTGGGTATGTTAGTGAATAGCGATATAATGTCGAAACTTACTAAAATGTCTGTAGGTTCAATCTGTAGCGTAGACAGAATATCCACGAAATGTTTCAAATTCTTCACATACGTTGCAGTTTGTCCGGTATATGGCTTTAGTAAGTTAGCTAAATATTTCGACAAATCGTAGGTCGGTGATCCAATGTTGCTTACAATCGGTCTTAATGGCACTCCTTCTTTATGTATTTTTGGTATTCCATACAGCCTGGGTGGTCTAGCGGCTCTTGGTAGCAATCTGTTCTACATCTCTTTAGGTATCGATGAAATCTCTCCTGTTTTTGTGATCTTCTCCGTTGGATCTTTTCTTATTTCCTTGTAGGTGTTCTCGTCAAGTAGTTCATTAATCTTTTTCCGGCAATCTTCTTTATTTAGGGGTACTGTTGCATTCCCTTTGTCTGCTTTGAGGATAACGATGTCTTCTTCAGCTTTCAAATTTGTAAGTGCTGCCTCTTCTTCCCTGGACAGGTTGCGTTTCGGTGGCTTTGCTTTCTTCAATGCTCTGCTTACTTCTTGTCGCACTTCTTCTGCTTCGATGTTCGGAATTCCTTTGATCGCTACTTCTACCTCCGTGATGATTTCTTCTGTTGGTACTCTTTTGGGTGCAATGACGTAGTCATCCTAAGGCAAGTACTTTTGTTCGTCGCAGATAGTAGCTTCGTTGATAAATTAATCACAACGTTCTTCAGTGTACCAGGTTGCTCCTTGATCTTCTTTTCTTCCATCCTTGCAAACTTCTTCACTTGTGTTGTACTGGATTTCTCGAACTCAGTTTCTGCTGCTTCCCATATTAAACTACGAAAGTATGAGTTTATTTACTCTTATCTAACCTTTCTTGTAATAATAATGGTTTATTTGGCCGACAAATCATAACCTAATAGATAACAAGACATAAAAATGAAAAAAAAAAACATAATTACTTGTGCAATATTAAAATCCGCCTCATTTTGTATTCCAATCACTTAGTTGAAGCAAAGTTAAAATAACGAACCTATTTCATGCGAATAATAAAAGAGGGAGAATGGATTTTTTTACTATACAACAAATATGTATCGCTCCATTAAGTCGACAGGTCTGCGAGGGATAGGAAAAAACAATAGCCGATCGTTAGCTGGAACGCTGCCGTTAAGCGATTAAGGTAATTTTCACAATTTCGAAATTGAAAATCGTCTAGCTGTCGAACCGTAACACACAAAAAGTGCGCGATTGAATAAAAGGTTTTTATCAGCATTTGCAACGGATTTTACCTTATCCTAGGTTTTAAAACGTCTTTTTATCCTTCTGTCTGGCACGAAATGCTGTTTAAGGTGGTTTAGGTACATAAAAAACCTGAGAAAATTCACGACATCTGCAGTAAACAAGTATTGAATTAAGTTTTTAAATAAAATAATGATATTATTACTAAATATAGGCAACCAAATTCACTTAACTGTCAAATGTCATTTAACGACATAAATATAACCTAAAATAAAATAGAATCACTAAACTTACGCGAAATAAATGTGAATAAATGTGTCAGTATTGAATGAATAGTTTATATCCATTTTTAAGTGTGAGAAAATTCTAGAAATGTAGAGAATACGATGTACGATGCAAAAACATACGCTAAGGAACTCGGCATTGACTAGACTAGCGCACGAGAAACGGGAAATAGCGATGTTGCAATTTGTCACTGTCCTTATTCGTTGCCAACTACATTGTGATAAATTGCTCAGAGTTACCAAACCGATACGTAACACTTCCTGTTATGTAGTGAATATTTCCTAATCTGTTTAAATCGAGTGAATGAATTAAATGACGTTGTATTAGATTATATCCAGATCGTTTATTAAGTTATGGACCTATAAGTGTATAATTACGCTACAACTTGTAACTATTTTTGCAACATACGGGCTGATTTTGTATAATGCGCAGGAGCACCGTCCTGCTGGAAAAACAATTAGTGTTCATCGAGAATTTAATAACCTTCTGCATCAATCTGGACTCTCCGCTTCCTCAGTTCTTAGAGGATCGATGATATTCTCCAACATATTCAAATGAACGTCACCAGTCAGGGTTTCTCTAAAGAAAATCGGCACAATAATTGAATCACCTAGTATTCCTGCCCAATCTTCAATTTTTTTAAGCTTTGGGGTATGTTCCTCTCTTATAATATCGGGATTTTATCCAACATTATATTTGTTCACATGTGCATTTAATAAAAATTCATAACTACCCTAATAGCCAGAAATATTACATAGATATTTTTAAAACTATATTTTACAAATATTTTTCGTGAGAGGTTTTTGAATATATTTTTCATATTCTTTTCTAAAATATAGATAAAATATTCAATTAAAATATTTATTCCATATTTTAAAATTAATGTAAGGGCTATATTTTTTCTAAAATATTTGTAAAATATTTATATAAAAATTGTGATTTTTTTATGCAATCTATTTAATTTGTCAAAATGAACTAAAACTGTTCTTGGTTATTTAGAATGTATAACGTCGATAACGAAAAGTTGAAACATACATAGAGTTGTCGTTGTCTAAAAGGCAAGAACTTGTTTTTTCACACTCATCATACAAGTTAATAATCAATAATCCTGGCATCTTTTAAGGCATACTGAAGGTTTATCAAATTAATCACTATTTTTTAATTGAAGTGTTCTAAATAAAAAACAAACGCATGTATTATCATTTTATTTGAATAAGCCAATAAAAATGAAAAATACTCATTTTTAAGTCTAGCCTTGGCTGGTGCCAGGTACAACCCTATGGCTTTTTTCATATCTTCGGTAGTGGCGCTCTCATAGCGTTTCCTTGAGGCCTCTAAAACAATGCCAATTGTATTAGATCATACCATGAATAAAACATCGTACAACATTATCAACACCTACTAATACAGTTGGAGCATTTACAATAATTGGAGTGGTAGCTACATTCTAATACTTACGATACTTATTTTTACTTTATTTCATAATATTTGAAAACATTCTATGTACAAACAATAAAACAACACAACGTATTCTAACCTCTATTTGAGGTTATGACGCTTATCTACCGATATGAATCTCTTAAGCAAATCAACTAGCAATTTATCTGGTAGATGCAGTACATATATGATGCATAAAATTCCTACAATTATATTATCAAACGATTTCTGTACATAGCGATATTAAGCATTCCAATTATCTTATAAATGCCATGACATGTTCAAAGTTTTGCTTACCTCGTAGTCACCACAAAAACCAAAACACATCCCGCAACAATTAATTACACAGTTAACCCTAATCTGCCCTAATCGTATACTATTACAAACTATAACATGTAACGGACAAAGCGAATGAAAACGTTGATGATACGTACGTGCGCGTATGCATTCTATGTACCTAATCCATAGACGCATAAACAATACTAAATCATATAACACCGGCACCGTAATGAATAGAGATGTTGTGTTGACGTTCGCAACTTACAAATATTACAAATAATATAATACAAAACGCAGATATATTAATAGAAAAGTTACAGCGCTCAACTTAGATACTAATTAAATCATATTAGATATATATTATCTAATTTAATCTTTAAACTATCATTTTAAATAGGTACATACTATACCTACTTAATATGTATGCATATTTTACCCATTTTATATTATTCGTCCTACGCACCAAATGTACAAAAGCAAAAATTCAATCTTTTTTTATATGAAATAAATATTTACAGAAATACAAAGCAAAATATTCTTGCAGAGTTATGAAAAATATATTGAGAAAACATTTGCAATAAAATATTATTAATGCTACATAACATATATATTTTTTAAACGTTTTCCTAATATATTTTATGCATATTATATTAATATAACTAATATTCAAGAAAGATTTAATATTTTTTAAATATTTATAAAATATAAAATAAATATAGTTGGTCACTGGGGTAGCACAAAATTTTGAAACTTCAAATTTAAAACTACCCTTTTAAACCTCTAATAATAAGCATGGATCGAAAATGAATCAGCATATATGTTTTAACGTCTCAGAATTTGAAACGAAAAAAGAAATACCGGGTAAGAATTGAAATAATTCTAGATTCGTGTCGCATTCCCGTTATGCGGTATAATTTATTTCACATCGTAAAGTGAAAAATGGACGAATATCTATCTCGGAGGCCGCGTCATAAACTGGAAAAGGTACTCAAAGATTATAGCTTTACATATATCTTGTGCCTGTCTTAAATGTCACTTAAAAGACGTACTCGGGGCTGGGCGACTTCCTTTTTCAATATCATAAAGTGCTGCAATAATATCGAGCTATGAAAACTGGGGTTTGTTTTTTAATTTGTATAAGACGTTACACTTTTAATAATCAAATATTAATTTTCCACAATTAATTTTAGTAACTTCAACTATAAGTAAAAAATTCTCAAGCATTTTGTATTGCATTAATGGTTAATTTAATACATTTAACATTAACTGTATTCGTTCGTGCAATAATTCAGAATCGTGATTATATACTTGCTATCCAATAGAATTTACGTATTTTTGAGATTCTCTTCGCTTATTGGCAGGTAGCGAATCCTGATCATAATCACTGGCACGAATAAAAGCAGCTATTGAAGCTCTTAAAAATAAGTTTGTTCGCGTCGCATGAACTATTTGCACTATTATACACATTTGCACACAAAAGTTCTAAAAAGTGCATAAAAGTGCAAATAGTTCATGCGACGCGAACAAACTTATTTACTGCTAGATATTCTTATTTTACCGCGTTTTATTTCGTTAAATTGTCAAATAAATCAACTTATGTAGGTCAAGCATACCTGTCACTTTACACACTCAACAGCAAAGTAGTTTTATTTATTGAAATACAAAGACACATCACTTCTAACTCAACGCTGTTCAGGTTCAGTTTTGTTTCACACTTTTCTGCTAGTCGAAATGCCTTTCTGTATTATGCGTTTTACTACTCTCCTTTGACTCAACGTCGAAAGCTAGCACGTACACATGCAATCTCTTGAGAGTTCTTGACAAAGCGGTCGCAAGTGTGAATACTTCAGCTTCAATGGGCTCTTCTCTTCTTGAAACCTGCTCTACTTTATTCTACTAGTTTCCAAAGTAGGAAATGAAAAAGATCTTATACCACTACACATACACAAAACAAAGTCACAAAAATATACGCAAATAAACACACAACTGCACAAAATAACCGTCGAAATGTTATTTCTGTATCAAATACTTCATTTGCTTTAAATAAACAACTCAGAAACGTAATAAGTACAAGCCTTTCCGTCGTAATATCCTCTGTATGATTTTTTTTCGCTAACCTGCCGTTAACTTAACCAAAAATTTAATACTCTACATTTACGCGGCAAATTCAAATTTTAAATACTTCAGATATATAATGCTACTTTTATTGACGTTCTTCATATCTCCTATATACACGTAATTTTCTATTTTCCAATGCCTTGCACTCGAAAACCTTCAATGTTTCAATGTGGAACGATGTCGCAATAACAACTCACGATGAACTATTATGTCAGTGGGGAATTTTGCCGCTGGAACTGAACTACAAAGACGTATACCATGCACGCTCTAATCAATTGAATGGAGGTAAATAATTGATTACTGTGTTGCTCTGGTGCCTCGCCGGGAAACGGTAAGTTGACATAGCAAGAAACGATTGCAATAGAAACGTAAATGACACAGCGGAGCGGGCGTAATTTGTGGAATAAGTGACGTCGAACGACGATTGGCGAAAGTTTTAAAATAGTGACTAAGCGGCGGTAAATTCGAACTTTTCTTGGTTAATTTTTAATATTCCGATCGCGAAAAGTCGTAATTCCTTCGAAACATATTTTATCCTTCGACATTTACGTAAGCGTCGGGGATTACGACTATGAAAATGTCAGAGCGGCTCCCGAAAAAGCTACAGGTGTTTGGGATATCGCTAAATACGGTCCGATGGATTTAATCGATACACACGCATACCAACGCGATAATAAAACGTCACAACTTTAGCATTCGTGGAACGATTTTTACCTTTGGGGAAATATGAATATGTAAATATTGCTTTTTAAATTTATAATTTATTTATTTTCAGCTTTTGGTATCATTATATATTTGAACTTATATTTAATTTTGCGAAATAATATTGTGCAATACCATATTTATTTTAACGTGATTATGTTCCATTATTATAAAAATTAGGTACATCAATTTGCTGCGTGTATGCTGATACCTATAATTTAGTAATATTCATAGCATAATATAAATAATAAATTGAAACTAAAATTGTTCGGAAAGATATTAAAACTTTGTTGGAGATCTTACTTATTCTTTTAGTTATTTTTATAATAAGTTAGCAATAACGTTAAGTATAGTCGGTTCTAATTCTGTAGGTTACTTAACCTAACAAAGCTACACAGTGAAGTTCATGTGAAACTGATACGAATCAATGATGTCAAGTGGGAGAATTTTTTTCCTAAGAATTTCTTGACCAAATATGATACAAAATTTTAATTCAGATTTTTTCGTTAAAATTTTTAGTTACTGAGCTTTGCTCTATTTTTTATCTATAATTGTTATGTGTAAATAGTAAAGTATAAAGCTTGGTGAGTTTAATGTTATGGAGTCAAAAAATTACATTGAAGTTTGCCGATACCTCGTTATTTTAACATGAGATGTCTTAGCTTTCAGGAAAGTCAAAATAAAATATAAACCAAATAAACAATAAATCGAATTAAAAGCGCGCACTCCAGTGATAATTTTATTCCCACTTCCAGTATGCGTCAAAATGAGCCTCAAAACCACATAACAATAACTATAGTAGCGCCCTCTCTGTAAATATCGCCAAAGTCGTACATATGCTCAATGAAAACAGCGAGTCTTAAATCTTATCTGATCTCTGGACTATATAAATCGTTGAGAATAATCGAAAACATGCAGAATATTTAATCACTTGTAACTACAGAGTTTTTAATAGTTTTATTTAAAACACATGTGGTATTATATTTTGAACTTCCCGCGTGTTGGCGCGTGGAGCTACCTTCACTTTATGCGGATAATAGGCTAGTTCAGAGAATAGACGCTAGTGCTTATGTATGTGACCATGTTTGACATGGCGGTTATGTTATAACGTTATGTACACCCAATATACTAATATATAATGAACTTCGACGTCTTGTTTTATTAAAAATAAAGTGATACACCCTCTGCCTCCTACACACATAACAGTTCAAACATGATTGCATGGTGCTTGCATCGCGCACCTAGATCCAAAGTTGCGCGCTAAGTTTAAAAATGAAAATGAGGGTAACACAACAAATTATTAAACATTATAGTGTAAGAGCCCACAATAAAAAGGTAGAACGATTTACGCAAAATTAATTGCACTTGAGCTATGATAGTATAGAAAACACTCTGCTCACAAGTACACGTATCAATCGGTTTTGATAATAGTCGATTTAAAGGAGAAAATAAAATATTTAAAAATGCAGTGTGGTCATTTTTTAAATTGAAATATCGCACCAATGTCAGTAACGTGTTTTAGTACTCAGTAGTTGGTAACAAGTGGAAGAAACAACGGAGAATATGACGGTAAAAGAATAAACAGCGTTACGTTTTAAAATGTGTGTTTTATTTGGTTTTATTAAATAATAAAATCAGTGTGGCCCTCGACGGAGACTACAGCAATTGAAAACAGAGACATCTACCAATAAAAACATGAAATATCGCCAAACTTTTATTTCAAAATTATTTTTTCTTGATATAATAAAATATATTTTAATAACACCAATGATATATATCATGACCACTTTTTATATCTTCGCTGATTAGATTTTTTTCAATTAACTTGATAGCTAACGAATTTATTATATAATAGAAATTGTATTCGTCATTTCCTAATAGCGTAACCATGAATACGCGTCGAATAAGTTGCCTAATCTCTGGAAGTTTTAACTAAACGAATTTTTATTCCTAGCAAAAAAGTTATTCATTTTTGACTAACCGTTTATAAACCAAAATGTCTATCTTGGTTCCTTTTTACAATTTCCTATCGTTTTTTAAAAGTTGTTTTTCCGCACCATGCACATAAAGGTTGTTACAATTTTTATTTGGGATTATAATAATATTTGAGCCTTCTGATTGCGTTTTCTCTCGAAATTAAAAGGAGTAATGAAAGTGAATAAGTTTACACAAGGGAAATTTCAATAATATGAGATAATTCCAGACAACGAGGGTAAAAATTAATATCGATTATCTAACAAATAATTTCTCAGAGAACGCTATTAGATAATCTTGGATTTCTATACATATTTCATTTAATTTTTTAACCAAATCCACAAATAAGGAAAAATATTAAAAACTCTATGATTAACGCAATGTTATAGTTTTTTGAAAATAACGCTGTATTGTTGCATATCAAAGGATTAAGAAACTTGCTTCCTTTCATAATTAGCTTTCGCAATATGACACCGGTTGTTTTACAAGGCGTTTAATTTTTTATGACGTATAAAATGTAATATTAGTTACCTAATATAAATTAACAAATTATTACTTATGTTAAGTACGTGAGTATCTTTATACATTTTTGTTTTTAATGTGTTATAATGTCTCGTTTATACTTTTAGCTGTACACTATTTTTGCTGCATTTACCTTTGACAATGTTGATGCCAATTTGGCAGTTGGTCCTAATAATGAATAAATTTATTATTATTATCAATATTATTATTACTGTTATTATTATTACTATTGTTATTAACTTGCTTAACTGCTTATTTTCACATGGCATTTATATCAGTCAGCATTTTGCAATTTGGTATATACATTTTTATACTCTATGTCTTTTGTAATGTTTGTCTGTATTGTCTTTTTTATGTTGTTGTTAGTTATATATTTGACATTGTCCACACATAATAATTATGTCTTCTGGATAAATAAAATGAATACGAATATGGTTTTGTGAATTTTACTCCACCCTCAGGCTTAAGATCTGAAACAACCCATAAATAATAACAAGATGTTAAAAAACTAAATTTACTTATAAATGAACAAATTGGATCAAATAGTAATTAGTGTATGATTGTTAATTCTTTTAAAACTAAAAAATTATTATTTTTTTTTGAACGGATGTTGAATGTCAAAATGTTCGAATTGAATATAAAAAAAATACCTTCCAGATCATTTTCTCAACTGTTTTCGTAATTTTATACTTCAACTTACTAAAAATAGTTGCGGAAATTTGGGTTTTATTTGTTGAACAGACATTTTCAAACAACCTTTTAATAAATATTACTTCTAAAGATTTTCGATTTACAGTATTTTTTTTTAGTACCTGCTAAGACTGGAAAATTTCGATTTTTTTGTTTAAATACATAATTAATTAATATAAAAAGCTTTCATTTTATCCCAAAACGCCATGTGGCTACAAAAACAGGTCACCTAAAAAGATTATGTTGGTTACTCTGAATTACATAACTGTTTAATTCTAAACCTAAAATAAATTTAGGAACATTTTATTTAGTATGTTAGTTATCAAGTTATAATAATGATTCTGTGCCCTGAAAATGCTAAAGCCCAAAAAATCCCCATAAATTTTTACACTCATAGAATTAAGGTGATAAAATATAGATAAAATTTAAATCTATTTCAATTATATTACATATCTAAATCGAATAAAACACTTTTCCTTTCTAAAATCGTTTATTTCACCTGTTCTCACAAAGTAAATAAAACACATACGTAGAATATTTTCGCTTAATATATCAATATACAAATTTTTTACAACTTGTCCTTCTGTATTTTAATCCTTTAAATCGATGTAAGTAAAGTAAGCTTTTCATTCAATTGCAACTGAGTTTTCAATAATTGAGACAGGGAAATTACCATTAATAAATCTTTTACGTTGCTGTTAAACATCTCTGAGAATTGCTCGTTAGTCATATGGGGCACCGAATTCACTAAATCCAGCAAGGAACGTCCGACAGCATTGTTAGCCGTCACACGATTCGCCAACACATCTTCGACATACGCTAACACTTGATCCAAAAGGGAAGCCATCTTAGAACCCGCTTCGGAAACCTGAACAAAATCTGACATAGGATGAACGGTTCTCGACCTGCCGGAACCCCCAGTCGACCTCGAGGAGCTGCTCATAGTTTTTTGACACAATTGCAGTCCGAATACTTCGGGATCGTAACAGATCATCTCTACAGGAACAGGAGTGAACATACAACCTTGTTTTCCAGTCGGGACACCCAATTGCACGCAAACATACGCCTTCAAACCCATTCGAGCGCCTTGTAGACTCGTATCAAGCGTTAAATGGACAGGATTATTGCATTCCCTCGAATAGTACTCGTGTATAACTGAGCTGTGATTCGTCACTTCGTGTCCAGTCGCCCCACCAACCAACTATGCTCTCACTCGAATTTACCCGTCTGTTCAACTCGTAAACGTCCATTGCATAACTCAATTCTGCTTCCACCTGATCATCGTACTCTTTGTGGGGTACACAGAAGCAATTAGTCACTTCTACCACACCTTTTCGGCAGTGCCTGCAAAAAATAAGAAGTCAAAAGTTCATTTTACATAATGAAGTTATAAATATTTATACAACAAAAGTATCAAGTATGTTAAAAATTAAAATATAAATAATTACAGTGAAATCTCCCTTGAACGGACACCAACGAGACCAACTGAAGATGTCCGTTCAGGAGGGGTGTCCGCAGAAAAGAAATATGTAGTAGATACAACAAAAATCGTGTTTTAACAAAAAATGAATATATTAAAGAAACTGGGACATTTAAATCGTATATGTATATAAATGTTTTTAAAATAAATAAGAAACTTTAAACTGAAAAAAAAAAGTTTATTTCCTTTAGATATATACAAAGTATAATATAATATATACATAGATACATAGATGTAGTATGTAATACAAAACAGTGAAATGAATAGTCACTTTAAGGACGCAAAAATTCATATATTGTTGTTTGTCTTCTCTTTTTCTTTAAAATGGCGTCTTAAAATCGTATTTCTAATTTAGGAAGAAGCTCCAAAGACTCTGTATCTCCGTGATTTTCGACAAAACTTTTGAGCTGCTTGGTCAGGGTAATAGCTTTATCATAATTTGGGATAGCTTCTGTTGGCACTGGAACCTCATCGACATCAGAATCTTCCGAAAGTTCTTGTATTTCAACTGGATTTGTAATTTCTTGTTCTGAATCTGGATCTTCAACATACAAATCTTCATCTACGTTCAAAAAATCATTAAGGTTTTCATTAACCGTCAATTTCAATAAATTCTTATTTTTGAGGATATCTGAAAGTACACTAAGAGGCAAATCATCTTCTAGGCCAGATATATCAGCCTCAGTTAACTGGTCTTCACTTTGCATATTTGCATGATTAAATCCTGCTTTGCGAAAGCAATTTTGAACTGTCTCTTTGGTTACTTGGTCCCATGCGGTTTTTGCCAAATAAACTGCATCCAGTGGTGTAATTTTCTTTATTAACTCAAAAGCTGTACCAGCAGTTTCAATGTTTACTAGCAGATGTTTGAGTATTAGACTTCGGTAATAAGTTTTAAAATTCTTTATAATCCCCTGGTCAAGTGGTTGACAAGCTGATGTACAATTAGGGGGTAAAAATAATATTTTTATATTATTTAAGCGAACGTCTTTCGGATGAGATCCCGCATTGTCTAAAAATAACAAAATGTTTCTTTTTTCTTCAGCCATTTTCCAATCTAGGTCTTGCAACCACTCTGTTATAATTTGTCCTGTCATCCAAGCTTTCTTATTATTTTTCCAAGTTACAGGCAGGTTATTTATGTTAATGTTTTTAAAAGCTCTGGGTTTAGCTGCCTTACCAATGATTAGGAGTTTTTCTTTTTCACCCGCCATATTTGCACAATGCAAAATTGTAAACCTCTCTTTGGGATACTTACCCCCAATACATTTTTCCTTCTTTAATATGAGCGTTTTGTCGGGTAGAGTCCTAAAATACAGACCTCTCTCGTCGGCATTATAGATGTCTCTCGGTGAATATCCCTTAATCAAACAAGGACATTTTTTTAAAAACGATGAAACATCTTCAGCATTAACTGAAGCTCCTTCTCCCGAAATCGCTTTAAAACTTATATTGTGACGGATTCTAAATTTATTGAGCCAACCAGAAGAAGCACTGAATGTAGAATGTCCCAAAGAAGCGGCTATTTCTCTTGCTTTACATCGTATTAGCGGATCTAAAAAAAAAAAAATAAGTTTTTTTGCGTTTTTGTCACGACAAACCTATTGGTAATCTCACTCTTTTTATCTACATACATATTTTAGAATTTAATATAAAAAGAAAATCAACGCATTAATACAAGAAAACCTTATCTAAAAAAAATCATATGCATACCTGTTAAAGGAATCCCCTTATGGCGAGCTGCTGTAAACCAATCATAACACAATTTGTCAATTTTAGTACCATCACCCGTCAAAAAGCTTCTTCTTTCATTCAAATTGCTGTCCGACATCCATTTGTTTAGAAGGATTTCTTTATGTTTAATTATATCTGCAGCTTGTGTTTTTCCAATATTAAAACGCTTGGATAAGTTCCTTACACTTAATTTCTCTTTATTGTAAACTTCAACAATCTCAATTGTTTGTTTAAGCGTGAGAATTTTTCTATTTGGAGCAATTTTCTACAATGAATGTGTCGCCCACTGTGTCTTTTCCGCATAGACGTCAGACTAATATTGAATGCGGATTCAATCGAAAGCGTGCACCCAAAGAATAAGAACGGTAAATCCCCGACCAACTTGGGGAAGTCCCTAATTCACCCCAGGCAGAAATGCGCGACACAGGCTGCGTTTGTACCGAAAGATTAAAGTCGGTAAATCTCCGGTTTACTCGGGGAAGTCCCAGCGAAATTGGCGCGCGGCGCGATTGAGAAATGCAATAGCAATACTCTCGATAAAAAAATAAGATAAAGCGTTCCTTTTAATTTTATTTTTTGTCCGGTTAAGAGAACATTTTCTCGTGTCCGCGTCCGTTCAAGAGAATGTCCGTCCAAGAAAGAGTTAATACAATGGAAATTATATGAGAGCCGGTCGGGACCATGAGAAACTGTCCGTTTAAAGGAGGTGTCCGTGTAAGAGGGGTGTCCGCGAAGGGGAATTTCACTGTATATGGTATGCATCAGTGTTGGGGAAAATTCATTCAGAATAACAATGAAAATAAATTGTCAGCTTCCTTATCCTTATTCAGAAGTAATAGATAAATTTTTATTCCTGATTGTATTATTCAATAATGAATTTCCACGTTCATTTCATTCATTATTCAAATAATTATTCCAATAATTATTCTTCATTTGAATAATTATTCTCCTTTTGAATAATTATTCTCCATTTGAATATTTCTTAATCAAACAGGATCATATTAGTTGTCTAAGTAAAATTTTAGTTAATAGTTAACAGTTAATGTTAAGATCATTATTTTTATTTTTTTGTATAGTGCGTGTGTTGAATGTTTTTTTTTAATAAATTAAATTACAAAATGCACCCGTGTTTTCATCTCAACACTGTTACAAATAATTAACAAAAAGTTCACAAAGTAGTCTCACAGTTACGCCCCGTGAACGGTGAAACTTCATCAACAAATCTAACACCAATAATTATCGGGATTAAAAGACTTGGTGGTATGCTTGTTTATGTGTAAAAAGGATACATATCTGTACCGGAGTGAATTTTTCTGGTTATTATCTATTCTGTGACACAGTTTTAAGTTTTACGTACGCTTCTTTTCTGTTTGAAAACGTTGAAAACTATTGCCGCCGAAAAATACAGTAAATTATTCCTTTCAAATATTTTATTACATATAGGTGACTGTTGCATGTATCAAAAACCGTGTATTTAACTTCTTTCTTAGACAATCAAGTAGACAATACAGGGTTTTCCACGGAACTGGCTGGTTAGAAGTTTTCCGGCTTAACGAAATTCCTCAGTTTTAAAAATTGGGGTTTGCAACAATTTGGCACTTACTTTCTTTCTAAAATATTTTCACCTTTTTTGCACTTCCGGTTAACCGGAAGTCGCCACGAACTTTGTTATTTTAAATGGAACACCCTATATATTATTATATTTTTGAATTTACCATAAAATTCTATGACGATTACCATTAGGGTATCTTATACCTATCTTCAACTGTTTCTAAGATATTACGATTTTTGTTAAAATTTTGACATTTACATTGTTGTATGTAATTGATTAATTCTGACTTGATTTAAGTGTCAGAAATCTCCGACTTTGAAATCAACAAGTACTAACATTGTTTTACCAAAACGTAGAAAAAAAATTCAGTGACATTATATGGGGTGTTTAAAAATTAGTGACATATCCAAGAATTTTGAATGTTGCAAAACTTAATTTTTTCAAATAGAACACCCTGTTCATTTTTCTATTTTTGGATGTACAATGAAATTCTATGCCGATTTGCTGTAGCATTCCCTATATCCATCTTCAGTCTTTAGTTCTTTTAAATTACTCGTTTTCTTTATTACCGCTTTCAAATGGCCGAATAATTTCTATCTGGTGGGCCATGACATTAACATTACAACAATTTATTATTATTAGTAAGTATTATTGTTATAATCATTGTTTGTTACACGTCGCGTGTTCAGATCGATGAATATTATTGTGGAACTTATGAATTAGATAATGAAAAATATTGGAGGAGTTTATTCTATCCTAGACACTATAAATTTATTTTAGATTCACTGAGAATGCAGGATGAACCTATAGAGAATTTACGGTAATTATAGGAATTTATTTTCGGCTAATATAGCTAATAAAATTCAGAAAACTTTGAAGTAATACATTACACAGATTATACACTGTACGCAACTTTCGGTACTACCAAGCAAGATTTAATGATTCGTGTGACGAGAACGTTTGATGAATTAGACCCAGTTGAAGTGAGAAGAAGTATAAGGCGACACATTAAGACGTCGAGTAATAAAATGCTTGGACGTAAACGGAATTCACATTGAGCATTTTTTTTGATGCTCTATGTCATGTTCAAGTTTATGCTGCTTGTAAATTGCATTTGTTAAGTATCCATTCCATGTATCTAAATATTCTTCATAAAAACCTTTATAATTTTGAAAATACTTTATTATATCAAAAAGTTTAAAACATTTGTCTGACAAGTACACTACGTTTTAGTGAAACAATTTTTGTTATGTTGTCGTCGTTATCGTTTATGCCATTTCCCTTAATTTGAAACTAGCTATTAAGAGAAATCATTTCAAAATTTTCTGGATTCCGTTAGATATATTAACAACTAATAAATTCCTTTAATTACATCGAATTTTCTATAAGTTCTTCCTGCATTCTCAGTGAATCTAAAATAAATTTATAGTATCTAGGTTAGAATAAGCTCCTCCAATACTTTTCATTATCTAATTCATAAGTTCCATAATAATATGCATTTATCTGAACACGCGACGTGTAACAAACAATGATTATAACAATAATACTTACTAATAATAATAAATTGTTGTAATGTTAATGTCATGGCCCACCAGATAGAAATTATTCGACCATTTGAAAGCGGTAATAAACAAAACGAGTAATTTAAAAGAAAACTACTGAAGATGGGTATAGGGAATGCTACAGCAAATCGGCATAGAATTTAATTGTACATCCAAAAATAGAAAAATGTGCAGGGTGCTCTATTTGAAAAAATTAAGTTTTGCAACATTCAAAATTCTTGGATATGTCACTAATTTTTAAACACCCTGTATAATGTCACTGAATTTTTTTTCTACGTTTTGGTAAAACAATGTTAGTACTTGTTGATTTCAAAGTCGGAGATTTCTGACACTTAAATCAAGTGAGAATTAATCAATTACATACAACAATGTAAATGTCAAAATTTTAACAAAAATCGTAATATCTTAGAAACAGTTGAAGATAGGTATAAGATACCCTAATGGTAATCGTCATAGAATTTTATGGTAAATTCAAAAATATAATAATATATAGGGTGTTCCATTTAAAATAACAAAGTTCGTGTCGACTTCCGGTTAACCGGAAGTGCAAAAAAGGTGAAAATATTTTAGAAAGAAAGTAAGTGCCAAATTGTTGCAAACCCCAATTTTTTAAAACTGAGGAATTTCGTTAAGCCGGAAAACTTCTAACCAGCCAGTTCCGTGGAAAACCCTGTATATCTCCTTATTGTAATAAGTTTCAATAGTAGAAAAAAAAATAGTTTCAAGATCAGGTACAACTATTATGATATTAATCCCAACCCTGACGCGTTTAAACGCAAAAAACTTCTATTCTTTACAGCACATATAAGAACACGGGTGTTAAGGCAACGATAGCGAGCAGATATATGTGCATATAAATACCTGCATCGAAGTTTATTCCGTTATTTGAATGACGATTTATTTCCTGAGAAAATTATTCCAGTAATGCTTTATTTAAATAACGTTTCATTCAATAATTCCTTATTCAAATAATGCCGGACCACTCCATTCGGCAATAACCAAATACTGAATAAAAAATAATTGATTAAAATTTCATTCAAATAATCATTTGAATAGAGAATTATTCTTTGGTGCCCAACACTGGTATGCATCAATGCTGATAACTAACAAACATGAGGATTTGTTTGGGATATTATAACTTTTATGTCGTGGAATGAAACCTTTTGACAAGGATTTACTTTTGAGGTTAGATTGACAACAAAACTGAATAATGTTTCACTGAGTATAAATGATGATTGTGATACAACTTTAAGTGTTCATTATAAAGAAAATAGTTCAATATATATCTATTCTATCTAGTCTATTTTAAAAAATTTACCACAATTGCAAATTTTACATAAGAAGCAAAAATGGAACCGAAATAGAAAATAACCTGACAGAAAGCATGTAAAAACGGTAAAAATATATTTTGTCTAAATCTTATTTAACCATTTATAGCTTATCGCAAAAATTTATTATATTTTGAAAATCAATATATTCACTTAAGCTGTTAGTTTGTAATTTTCCACAAAACTAGTGTGCTTATCGATTCTAATATCAATTCTACAGCTTTGGAACGGTATAATTTATTCCTCCTGTTGACCTGCAGTAAAAAAGCTGTTCTGGTCAGGTTGTTATAGGTTAGGATTGAGCTGATGACATTTTTACTGCAACTTTTACAAATTTATTGTAATCAAATTGCTGTATTAAATTCTAACGAGCACAATACAACATACCGAAACAAACATTACTTTTAAAGCTAACCGCAAAGCCGCCCCAACATGCAAAACTTACAGACCGACACGTGTTTGGAAATTTTTCACTGAGTAATATAATAATTGGTTAATCAGTCGTATCGTACCTAATAGAGTTCCTATCACCCGATGGGAATCGGCATTTCTCCGTTCGTAAGCGTCTACTATTTGAAACAAAACCACTGGATGCACCTTAACAATTAGGTTAAGCGCCATTTTGATGACAGATGGATGACAGTTTCTTAATACGCACGCGCGTTGGTGGAATCGATTCAATACTGCAACTTCGCCGCGATGAAAATCCCCAGACGCCTTCAAATCTAGTGATTTCCTACTTTATTTCCGCCGTAATTCTTTTTAAACCCCTTTTCTAATTGTATTATTTGAGAAATGAGATACAACTGGGGCCGTAGTTTAAATATCAATAGTCATTTCTTTCTGATAGGGATCGAAATCGGAATGTTTTGATTTCATTTGCCGTCCTAGAGTATTGATGGCTCCTCTCAAAATGGTTTCGCTGCCCACCACTACCAAAACTGCCTGTGTGTATGCGTTGTTCTGGTATATCTGCAATGCAGGCGTGCCTCAGCGATACCAGTTTGTAGTGTGTGCGGCCGTTTTTTTCCTGGACAATACTTGATTGCGAAATACAGGTCTGTTAAAATTAGACCCGAAATAATGTCCGCTGGACCCCCCTCCCCCTCCGCGCCTATTGCATTTAAAACGTGATTGTTTATTGATAGAGCAATCTTCCGCAAATATATCCAATATGAGCAATATTTCAGCGACGTGAAATCCTAGTACTAAAAACGAAAACCTATATATAAGGTGACCTTCATTCTCAATAATAACGAACATTAGCATTACAAAAAATATAAGCACAGTCAAACAGAAAATGTAAATGTTTATATACGATCGCGTAATTTGACAATAGAGGTCATACACACCGCACCATGCGTGCGATCTCTTTTAATTATTCGCGATTAAAAAGTCGATTTGTCACTCTGTAGGAAGGAAGATGAACAGTGACAGTTCTTCGGATCGCACATCATCTGACTGCACGACAGACTCATCGGACGATGAGAAGTTGGAAACTGTACAGGTGGCCGGTACCCGAATACAGATACCACAGGGTTTGTGTGAACGGAAGGGGATATTCCAAGAGTTCTTCTCGTTGCACACTTGGAACTCGTTGAGTGACAGCAGTCGCCAGCATCTGAGGAAATTCCTACCGACTTTCCCCAGGAATGATGAACAGGAGAAGAACAACACGGTGCAGAAGCTTTTGGGTGGTGAAGTGTTCAAGTTTTCCAACCCATTGACGGAGTTTCATGATCACCTGAGAGCCGGACACTACAGGCCAGATATCGCGAAGATGAGGTACATGATACGTAAAGCGGAGAGGAAGGAAGCGAAGTGCCGGTATCGGAAGTTCAGGGAACGGTTGGAGAGTGAAGTTATGGAATCTCGACAGACGTTGTTGAATGTTGTCAGTGCTTTACCGCCTGGTGTTGAGCCGCGACTTGAGAAAATAAGTACAAACACACCTGCATATATAAGTCCTGTGGCGTATCGTACGAAAACGAGGTATTTTCAAGAATTGTCGGCTATTAGATCTAAGGTAGTGTTATTTTTCTATATTTATTACTCTTACAATACTTTTACTTATGTCTGTGGCTGTGATTTTCATGCAATTAAAATCCAAAAACATGCAAAAGAAATAATACATAATGTGGAGTATTTGTACATCTGCTTTATTATTCATTCAATATTGTAATTACTTACTGATATTTCTTCATGTAATTTAATGTTGATTATGCATTTTTAGAAAATATTTTGATGCACAGGGTGTTTAGAAAGTATATGGCAAAAATTTACATATTTGAATGGAATATTTTGTATACTACATTTTCCCATTATTAATCAATTCTAACTATGCATCTACAGAATGTGAAAGTAACCTCTTTTTTCTTTGTAGTCTTTGAGTTATAATGTTTCTATAAAAGAAATAAAAAAATCTGGCTCAATGTTTTTAATTTTAGCAATAAAATTTTTATCATTAGATATACAGGCTGGTCATCAGGAAAGTGTTAAATTTCTCAATTTTACTTGTTCTTATTAAATGCAACTTCTTGTACATTATAATTAGAATTTATGCAAGATTACATTTATGTTTACACTTCTTTTTAGAGATTTATTTAAAAATCTAGAATAATCAAAATTTCAATTATTATCAACTTCCCTTTTCTATTTTAAAATAAATTTCTAGTGAATTACTTGAATGCAGTTAAAGTTGGGGTGCCTAAAAGTCAACAATTTGACTTATACCTTATAATAATTTGTATAAAATATAACCGACATAAATAAAATACAGAAAAAAAAATGACTGGGGTTAAAAAAAAAAGCGGACACAAGTTCTTATAAGAATAAAATTCTTATCAACAAAAATTTGGCCCAGTTACAAATGCTTTTTTCGAAAACCTATTACAGCCAAATATGGTACAGATATAAATGATGTTCCCTTATATCCAAGCATAGACTTTAACTAATTTTCATGCTTTAATGCTATAGCAATATTTCTTGATTCTTGCCGGATCTCAAGAGGGCATTTATCAATATTGCATTATTTCAAAAAAAAATCTGATCTATAATGTGATTCAAATTATATTATGGTGACATTCAGCAAAGAACAACAATAAAATAAGCAAGTTTCTTGTTTATTTCCGTGATTTTGCGAAATTTTTTTGAATAAAGAAAGCCAAATCTAATTTAGAATAGGTTTAATAAATTTTAAAACTTTTCCTTGCTTCCTCAAAATAATATGAAGATAAAATTTATCATTTTTAACTAATTAATAATTATTTCTCATTGAATTAATGCGTCATGCAATTAACGAACAATTTTACAGTAACTCTATATAAATGTCACAACCAGCATTTAGTATTCACGCCATAGCCTACTTTCAAAATTATTTAAATTAGTATTTTTTTTTTTTGTTTTCTGAATGAAATAGTGAAAGAAGTGTTTTTTAAATACATGGTTATGTCCAAATTGAGTTAATGATTAATTAATAAAAACAACAAGTTTGAAACTCAATTAGTGTTAACCATATAATTTGCTTACATCTTCTGAATATGGCTCTGAAGATGGCGTTGTAACCGAAGCATGTAAGCCAATAATATTGTTAACACTGACTGAGTTTCAAATTTGTTTTTATCATTAAGTTTTTTTTTTAGATAGTGCAAAAGTGCATTACTTAAGCAAAAGCACAACTATTTATTCAAAGAAAAAAAAAACGAATGTGAATTTATGAAATAATGTATGTTGAATTTGGAAAAATGATTTTCTCATAACTTTTTTATTAATAAAAATATTTTTCATAATTTGTCTAATCAAGTAATCGATGATAAATAAATAAAAGTCAAAAAAAGTGAATAACACTTAATCCCAAAATTGGTTTACATGTTTCGACTCAGCTGGGTAATCTTCAGAGCCATGTTGAAAATAAGACTATAACATATAAAATATAAAAAATATAAAACAAATTAAGGTGAAAATTCAGTTTTCAAATTTTAAAATTTAATCTCAAAATTATAAAACTTTATATTACACTCATAAATCAACAATAAGCTTCCATCTTAATTCATTTCATACTTTTTCATATAACACCACTTTCAACCTAAATTTATCGTCATTTTTTTTTGTATGTTATAATCTTATTTTTAACATGGCTCTGAAGATGACCTAGTTGAATCGAAACATGTAAGCCAAACAAATAACTCAATTTGATCAGTATTTATTCTCTCTTTTGTCTTTGGCGATAAACATAATTGATTGAAATTTTAGTTAAAACCGTTTTAGGAGTTTCTGAATTCAATGATATAGTCAAATTTTTAGTAAAAACAAAAGTAGCTAATGACAATTTGCTATTTTTTAACACGAAAAATAAACATAGTGTGCCTTGAAATTTTAGATGAACTTCTAAAATTGTGTGTGGAAGTAGATCAAAAAGAACGATTAGCATATAAAAAATATTTGATTTATGGTAAACATAAGATCATACAGGTATACTTCATTTCAAAAGG